>WURS02039403.1:0-11315 GCA_011762765.2 Rhinocypha anisoptera
TGTAATTTAGGGGTACTAAATAAAGTCAAATGAGAAAACTTTTTAACGGATGCGTTTAAAATGATCATTTTCTCTGTGGATGGAGACTTCCCGGAAGAACTTAATCATTTCAGTTGGAAGATTAACGATTTACGAGACGAACTTTGGAGACTTTTAGATGTTTATTTGCTGTTTTCTCCAACCATTTGATATTAAGCTTTCTCTTATGTATGTATAGGGCAGAGGTTCGGTTGAGGGTCCAACTTTTTGCAATATTATTAACATTGGGCAGTCAGGCAATGAGAGATGGAGATCTTGGGATAAATTTGACTTACCAGTTAAGGTAAGCACAGACGGATAAGATACTACACTGCGAGTTTATTTCAACGGAAGTATATTTTCCTTGAATTGCCTCCAAATCGAAAATTGCTATGAAACAAAACTTTTCAAAACTTCAGCGGTACTTGATTTTCTCTGATATAATTCATTATATGTTTACTGATAATCATTCAAGGTTAGCTGATCTTTCATTTTGGAAATTATTCTTTTAATTTAAATGTTTTGTTTAAAATAATTTTGAAAGAAACAAGGTTATTGGTGGTTTACTCATTTCGATATTTTCAGGTAGAAATCTGTGGAAATCCATTTCTGAGTAATAAGAATTACGTACTACGCATTTGTCCACTGAGATTTTTAACCATATTAAAAATTTTAGTGGAAAAATACGTAGTATGTTTCTCAGTTTTCTCATGATTTGGCACCAATGTAATCATTAGTTTTCTTCAAAGGACAAAAATCTTGCTTAGCAACCGCATTCGTCTATTTCCAGTGGGAATAAATCCAGTATATATTGCTTTTATGTTGATGTTCCTAGTGGCATTATATTCTTTTTTCTAGTTTTATCTTCATTCTCAGGCTGGTATTCATTATCATTTTCCTGAATCAGGATCTTTTTGTACCGCCATTTTATGATATTAGCGACATTTTTTCTTGATTTTGCTCACGTCATCCAGCCATTTTCCATGGGCGAAGAAAGGTTTGTTAAGGAAAAAGCCATCCCTTAAGTTGAATAGGAGAATGCTAATCTAACAGCACATGTTTGTTCCATCTATGGCTGTGACTATAAACAACTGTAGCAGGCAGTATATCGATTAGTAACTACTTTGGGAATGGATTTAAGTACATCTATCAATGGGATGAGATTAATTTCACGAATAAAATAGTTTGTCAATTTGGTACATGGCAGAGTTCATATGGTTTTGAATGTTTTTTAATTTCATTTATGAACTTTTATTTTACACAAACGAGCAAAGTGAAGTGACGGCCGTTACTTCTTGCTTCTATTTAAATTAGCCAGTACCCTGCGAATGTGTAATCGCTGTTTACCCAGTCTACACTGTAACAATGCTTTCTCTTTCATTTGTCGATCAATGAACATTTTCCTTTTGAAGGGCTTGGTATACGAACCTTGTTTCCAAGACTTCCAGTGACCGAATTCTCTTTAGTGGCACCGTCCTCTACGGCTGTCTTAGTCCCACCGCGGTTGGCACCAACGTCTCCGGTCTGTGGATAGGACATCGAAGAGATTAATTTAGCTCCCAGCGACCAGGTGGTGAAAGGAACGAAAAAACTGTGCCATCTAACATCTATCCCCACCGTCGTGTGAAAGTACTGCATGTCCTGAAGCAAAATACTGTGGTAGTTAATGAGTGCACACAGAAAGATTGCAGATGTGTAGTTAGTTAAATGTGATCGGGTGCGCTGTATATTGCAGAATACTTTAATGTGTTATTTTAATGGTAGCTGTATTCATACCTACCTTTAGTTTTAGTGTTTCCTTATCTTTTGGATTTTAGAAAAAAAATTTCAGTTTTTTAAGTCGACATTTATGCTTAATCTTTTTATGGACCAGTCAACGACTGAAATAAAAATTCACTTTTTAAAAATATTCAATATATATTCATTTGTTTGAAGGAAAAAATATTTTACTTTAAGATAAAGGAAAAATCATTTAAATTCGGTGAAAGTGAGTTTTTGAGCTGGTAAACGTTTGATGAAAAAAGATTAAACTTACTCAGTTATTCGATTCATTTTCAATAGCAATGTCTCTGGAATGATCATTAAGTTTTCATCACTTTGCATCAAAACTTGAATCATCAAAAAATTGCTAAGCGGTAACGAAGTAAAAATAAATTTCATACTTTTGGCAGTGTGATCGCTTACTCATAGGAGCTTTGGTTGCAGTGCACGTAGAAGTAACGATTTTTCAATAACTGTCAAATATTTATTCCTGATTTTTTTCTAAATAGGGTGATGAAATGACAATTTGGTGAACTGGGTTCCAGGTTGGTGCACAGGGATAAAGGTTATGACCCTGATTATAAGAGAGTAAAGAGACTGTAGATCATATAATTGTTCTCGTCTCCCAAGCAAATATTCTGCGATTCTGATAACTACGTGATCCACACACCCACTGTGCAACGGGAAAGCATCCTTTGCCCACTCATTTTATGTTTCCACTCCATAACCGCCACCGTGAATGTCACACTCCATTCAGCTTAACTTGGCAGCTACCGATTCTAAAACATCAGAAATTGGCAGATGCCACGTTACGCTGAGCGGGTGATACTCGTAATAATGGAAATAATACACGGTTCTTTTGAAACTAGGTGGATTTGTGGTATTCAATCGTGTTGACACTTTTCTCTGCATATTTGAACCTCATCAACTGCCAAGTGTTACTGAATCGAGTGTCGACTTTTTTCAAAAGAAATTAAATGAATCCTTTAACTATCACCCGTAATACCAATACACATGATTGAAATATCAAATTATTCCTTTTCCACTGCGAAGTGAAATCAAATGAACCCTAAAATCCTGTTGCTACACACAGATAACAAATTTAATGGCCGTGGGATTGAAAATATTTACTTCAGTTCTGGAATGAAATAATTTCCGATGATCACTTGACTATTGACTTGTCTTTTACAGGATTTGTTATTAAATGTTTAATAAATTTTTAAAAAATATCACCATCATTAAACCTTAGTTTCAGGTTTACACTTTCTGTCATTTCTCCGATAACTTTTCTAAATTCTAGAACAACAACCAACAATAATAGAGTTCATCTGATTTCGGTTTTTTTGCGTCGCCAAGCTGAATAGTGAAGGCTAAGCGGATATCGAAGCCAAGGTGTGACATACCATATGCATCTCCGAGTGCAAAGAGGATCACCAAAGAAAGCTCTCTAGAAATGTTATGGTACCATCGTATGCGTCGTTCATCCGAGGCCTAGATCTATCAATGAGCTATTCAGATATATCAAAGAGATATTCAGAAGTGGAGAATTTGAATCTCCCAAAGGTCTAATGTGGACTCAGACTGTCGAACACAATAAATACGTGAGATAAACACAAGAGAGCGTTATTCGGTCGAAGGAACATGTCTCTTCTCATGCTTGGGTCATGTGTGGGTCAAAGCTTAAATGGTTTCCTCGGCTGGGGCCTTTCCAAATGTCAGTATAAATTGGCATTAATCATGTTTAGTATTGCAGGATTGCACTTCCACCGGAGCAGCTTACTTTGCCAATTTCATACGCTTCGCCAAATATAAACTACCCTTCGGCCTTGTAGTCCAACCGTATTTGTTTTACTTGTAATCTATTCATACCCCGCCATTGGAACTGCTATAGTTACATCACTCCTGAGAACCAACCTGGACATCGAATGCACAGAAAATAGGTCAGCGGTGTTCATCCATTAGATTCATGACCAGATTCAGAAAAGTTACTCACATAATTTTACGATAGTGGGACTCAACGGTCATTTGAAGAATTCATAGGTGAAATGTGAAAGTAATAATTCATGGTGATCCAAGAGTATTTAATTAGTGAGCCAAGAAGTTTTCCAATCAACCTACAAAAATCATTTGTTGAGTTAATTTCGAAAGTATTTATTTTAAATGATATAATCAATGCAATATATTCACATCAGGTGTTAAACGTAAGTGCATATCGTGTATGCCGGTCGAAGCAAGTTACAGTTAATTTTTAAGTTACGAACTTAAGTTTTAAGTTAGGTGCACGTTTATGGATTAAACCAATAAAAATGCCTTTCTTCGAGAAGAAATTACCGACAAACAAATGACCGCTGTGTGTTGAAACTATTACGGTATGTATTTGAGAACATTTCCTGGATGTTTATACATCCTCAAATATATAACATGTCCATGATGGATCGGGGAATTTCGCTGCTCAGACTACGAAATGGTGGAGGGTAGGTAATTTGACGTAAACTTCGCGACTTTAATCATTTTCAATCAATCTCCAGCAGATTCTAAGTAATCAAAAGCAATTAAAACGATGAAACTTTACTTAAGTACAGCTTATTTACACATTATTTATTTCCCACACGTATGCTTTTCACCCCTCTGGAATATTGTTCAGGATAAGTATATGAGAGATTAGAATATTGTGGAGTATCGCTATCTACAGCAACACGTAATGGATGAACGCCGGAACCTAAATATTACTTCTATTCAAATTTTCCTCACAAAGGCAAATTAATTCCCCAAGCAGGGTAGCCAACTGTCTTGTAATAATGCCTACTAAAATTTTGTAATGTGAATATTATCTCATATATTTTTAATGTGTTTTAAGTTCGAATAGAAAACGCGTTAATTTATTAGGTAAGCTGGATCTTTAACTATACTATTATATGGATTTATGTTATAAAATCCTAATCAGCCATATTTCAAAGCAGTACAAAGGTCCCATTCTTTCAGATGGCGATTTTTTTGCTATGTGACGGGGTAACTTGGAGAGCTGTTGCACATTGATGATGATTTATCGATAATAGCTGTTTCTGATGGTTCACAGAGATATGGTATTTTAAGAAACTAACCTCCAATGCGTTCCATTGCAACATAATGTCTCTAAGTCTCTTCTTCTCTGAATAATTTCACATTCCAACGAGATTCCTTGTATTTCAAAGGGTGTTTTATTTATAATAGACTTATTCCCTTGCGCGCTTTTTGAATCTCTGGGAACAAGAATGGGAAACCCATTCTTGTTCCCATTTCATTCTCTGGGGAAACCCATTCCACCCATCCTTTGAACCTTCCCATTCTGATCCTTTTAATTACTGTGTTTTACTGAATCTCATTTCGTTTTATTTTTTCGCTATTCTCACCAATCTTCTCCAAGCTGCACCTTCTTCGCCTTGTCAACCTTTCTCCGATGGATTCCGAAAAGATGCCACATATTGTAATGTGGTCTATTCAAAGCGAGATGTCGCCTCCTTCAAATCTCCTTTCCACCTTCCTAGTCATCGTATTATGAAGCCAAGTATCCTCAAGGCAGAATGGCTTATTATTGGGATGTGCATTCTGCAGAAAATATTGGAGGTAAGAATGAATTTTTAATTGCTAAGTATTTCTTAGCTCGATTGTTTGTTCTTAATGTCACATCGCATTTTTCCTATCTTTCACTCTAGGACGTTGCTGTACGTTTTCTAATCTAATCTAATCTTTTACGTTACACCAGTTGGAAATTTAATATGAAACACTTGAGTTAGTCGTATTCAGCTCGGGTATTTCTATACCCCTATATTATAACTGCGTCATCTATAAATATTTTAATTTTGGTACTCATGATTTTAGTCACTGCTGATTTATCGTATGGTGGATTTCTAATGAAGAACGATTTCCGCAGATTGTTATTTCAATGTCTAATGTATATGTGGTACAAGTTTCAACGGTTTCCTCCAATATTTCGTTAGTGGCAGTCCTTGTGAATTAAACAATGTTCATTTCGAGTATTACTACTTCTGACGATGAAAAAGGATGTCCACGAAGCTACTTATTCACATTCGGGTCCAGAAAAATGCCATATGTGGCTAGATCTGTACAATAGAAACACACTTCGCAACCGGAAACGAACCTGCAACCGAACGTCATGTTACGTGGAAAAATTCTCGGGTTTCCATCCGGGTGAAGGCGTTGATGTGGCCCGACGTTTCGATGGCTGAGTCTGCCATCATCTTCGACCTCTTCGGACACATCCTGATTACCTGAAATGATGATGGCAGACTCAGCCATCGAATTGTCCCTGCACATCAACGCCTTAACCCAGATGGAAACCCGAGAATCTTTCTACGCATCCATTCGCTGGGAAAATCTCAAATCATCGAACGTCATGCTGTTCGGTATGCATATGAGAGAAAAAAACTGCACTTGGACGTTCTTTTTTTCGGGTATGAGCAGTCTAAGAACTCACTGCTGCCCGCAGACACCGTCGTCCGGGTGGCGCTCATAGAAATTTTTAATATATCTGGCAGTGTAATTAACATCGTTTGACGGTATTCTCGATCTTTGGCAGCGGGGATGTTAATTTTTACTTCCGTAAGAGCAGTGTTTGAAACTCCGGGTACACCTTCTTTTGAGATTGACTGTCTGCCTTTATAGAAACATGTAAAACCGTCTTATAGCTTTGCTAAAGGGATGAACAAACTCCAAATAAGCTTCCTTTCCGATCACATAGGGCTCGGTTGAGGAATTGTTCTTGTGAAAGTAAAATTTCCATGCGGTGTTTTGATCGTTGCGTATTATCTTCATCGTTGCCATGGACGAATTAGTATGTTTCAACTGGAAACGGATGCCGCTGACGCAATATTGGAGGCATATGAAGTTTTTAAAACATGTACATTGCACAAAAATATGACGTGCAATTAAATTTTCCATAGTAATTTATGTCAATAAAATTATCGCTCTGGATCGAAGAGCCCTCCTATGTAAGACCTAAGATATTTTCGTGGCTCTTCGGATATAATATGCTCTTCTTATGAGCTTTTCCCACCAGTGATCTGTTTTTGCTTACACTGTGATTGGAAGTAGGTACATATCTGGTTGGAAAAGCAAAGTTTTTGTTCTGGGGGAAAAATTCAAGTTGCAAAAATTATTAAATTAACTAGACTTTTGTGTTTAATATGTCGAACCTTGTCGAAGGATTTGTAGAGTTTGGAAACGTTGCATTCACTTGTATAAACTTCACTTCATCAAATTATAATAATTAGGTGTTCTAAGATTTTACGCGGCATTCAAGAAAGTGATATCGGTTTGTGACTAAGAGGATTCTTCTTACTTCGAGCTTTATAAACGGAAGTAATTTGATCAGATTTCCAATCGCGTGGCACTAAACATTCATTGAGCGACTTGAGAAGAACGATTCCAGGTAAAGCGCAATGTTTCCGGCTAGCTCCATAAGTATTATTGCAGGTATTTTTTTCTGGAATTGAGACATTGCTAGTTTTAATGTGTCGGGTTTTTTAATTATTCTCGTGATACCAATACGATTGTCATGTGTTATTTTTGGTACGTATGGTATGCCAATGCTGGTAGAGGATGTGCTTGTGAATAATCAATTGAGTACAAAGGTATAAGTAGCAACGTCTGTGGATGTTTCTCTACCCTCACCCTTTAGTGATTCGTTTCCCTAGTAATATTCTGACGCATAGAAAGACTTTTGATTTTCCTATAAAAACTCCAATTGCAATTTAGTTTCTTATTAAATGGCCTTGCGTATGTTTCTTGTTGTTACTCAACCCCGTATGAGCTACCTGCTGCATTTTTGTTCTATCATTATCTTTGAGGCATTTCTCATATATCTAGAATAATATCCTTTGCCGTCTTAGCGCCGCTCCAACATACCCATTGTATCGCTTTGGCTCCTTCCTTTTTTAGGCGGTTTTTGGGATGTAATTCTTAATTCCTCAACATAATTGGGAATGGATGCCACATACTTTACTTGAGTTTGCTAGTTTTATATTTTCACGACGAACTCTGTTCATTCATTAATTAATTACTTAGGATCACCACTAAATTTCCTTACGGAATAGTTATCCCTTAGGTATATGCTAAATGACCTCTTCAATGATACTACTTATTTTTTAAAAATCTGTCATTTATTTGATTGGATAGCTTTTATTTGAGCAGGTTCTATTTGGAATTTCTACATTTGGCATCTGGGAGCTCACTATCCCCGATGTGTGCATTTTTACACGCTGTTGAGATTTCGGTTACGTAACTCTACTACGTAATAAATGAGAGCCGTACTTTTTAATTTCTGATTATATCGCTTCTGAATTGAGATAATTAAAAAAAATTATTTACATATATAAATAATATTTACATGCAGAATTATGAGTTGATAATTGTGGTATTGAGAATCTGAAGAATGGCATTCGGATTACGGAACAGACATTTGCGTATCGAAATACTGTATGGGTTTTTGTATTTTCCAGTGGTTGATATGGAACCGTAAAAGTCATAGTAATGTACTACAAGCAAATGAGGACGCTACTTTATAATATCTCCTAGTGTCATTTGCTTCTAATAAGAGCTAAAGAGTTTGCAAAAATATCTTATGGTTTTAGGTTCTTGGTATAGGAAATTGACAAGTTATGCTTCTGAAAAACATCACGTAATCCACCGACAGAATTCCAGTACGAGTTTCCAACATGGCGACCAGAGATTTCCTCTCCCCAAAAATTAATTAGGGTGCCGTTAACTTCGGTAAGGTAAGAAAATGCCTCCAGGCTATAAGAGCATTTCTCTGTAACTGGGAACAGGTTGGCCCACTTGATTGTCCTCGAAAGCCGGTAACAAGAAGTGAAAGGTTGAAAATACATTGCTCGCTTTGAAAATACTAGGGAGACCCTCCAGAATTTCCCCTCTACCCTCTCCTAAATAGAAAACTATAGTGTGTGGTGAATTGGCGAACTTGGGTGTATGGAATATAGAAAAGGGATGTTTTTGAAAGTTTACAATTTCTATTAAAAGGTTTTATTTACTCGGCAAAATGTTTTTACTTTTATAAATTGATTGTGATATGAATTGGAAAATGTGTTATATCTGCATGAAGATTGAAATTTCTTCTGAATAGCTTTTGACTTTTTTGCTGCTTTTTAACCTGTTTCGAAAATACCCATTGGTATGATGCTAGTCCTGTTAGGTATCCTGCAGGCAACAGGTATATACGTATAGTCAGCCCCAGTCCTAGGATGGCAGATCGACTCAGATGACGTTCATGGCGAATTTCCGGATATTGGTTCATGCATCGACCGTAAGTGAATAGCGAAAAGCAATATATATTGCCAGTATAAACAGGTTTGTGAAAATGCTCAAAACAATTCTACTTTTCCAGAAATATGCTCTAGGATGAACGAAAGAACGTTCTATTGTATGCTTATGGGATCGTTGGCGTTTTCTTAGCGGCTAAAGCCGCGTTTAAACGCAGAGCAGTCAACTGCTATATCAGTCGACTGTTATAAGGGCCACTCGCACGTGCGAGAACCCCAAACTGCGATGCAGTTACAGATGGATCGGTTTAGACCTTGGTCGAACAGAGTCGAACCTGATTCGACCTATTACCCGAAGTAGGACGTCTACTTTCCGTCAGTTTTCGCAGTGCGCCTATCGCAAAAACTGAAACGATCGCTAACAGAAACACGTCGGACATCGGTTGTTTTAAATGCTTCGCCTAATATTGGCTCCTATTTCTCGGGATCGAAGTGTGATGGAGAGAGAATTATAGGTGGCATACCTATAATATGATTGCTATGGTAATAGGAATTTTGTTATGGTGTTGTTTGAAGTCTTCTGGTCAGCGATAATAGGCTGTTCGGAACTTTTTCCACTCATCTTTATCTATTTTCAAAAAGTTTGTAATAAAAAAACGTAGCTGTATGAATGCCAGCAAAACTTTGTTATGAATAAAACATTAATTTTATTACATTAGAATTATAAACGACACATATGTAGTAGCTATTGTCCTTTTATTATTTTGTATAAATCATGTATTTTCTTTGTCTTATTACTACCATTAGTCCATAGCATAAAATATGTTATTATTCCTAAGCAATTCGTACAACTTAAGTGCGTCCTTTCGCCTCTGATAGCTACAATCAAGAATGTATTAGCGAAATATCACTGTGTTCTGACGAATTAAGACGGTTTGTTTATTTGTGAATATCAAGAAGCGCGTACAGCAGCTTGAAAGCAACTTCGATGCCTCTTGGGGCACAAGCCAGCTTCAGGGTCGATTATAGTAGCAATTCACTGCTAAGTGTAAAGCCTAGTTTACACGTAGCAGTGAACGGCTACCACAATCGATTCTGAAGCTTGTATCGACATTGTTAGTGTCCCAAGAGGCATCGGAGTTGCTTTCAAGCTGCTGTACGCGCTTCTAGAATTACAAATCAACAAACCGTCTTAATTCGTCCGAACATAGTGATATTTTGCTAATACATACGTGATTATGTATTAGCGAATAGCAATAGTAATACATCAGATGCGAAGGGACGCTCTTAGGTTGATCTTAATAAAAGAATTGCTTTGGAATAATAACATACTTTTTATTCTAAGGACTAATACCTTTATTGAGACTATGACAACACAAGATTTATACAAAATAACAAAAAGACAGTAGGTACTATATGTTAGTCGTCTATAATTCTAAAGCAATAAAATTAATGTTTTATTCATAACAAAGTTTGGTTGCCATTCATACAGCTACATTTTTTATTACTAACTTCTTGAAAATAGATAAAGAAGAGTGAAAAAGAAGGTCCGAAGAGCCTATTATCGCCGATCAAACTTAAATCAACACCATAAAAAAATTTATACTACCACAGCAATAATATTAGAGGTATGTTACCTATAATTCCCTCTCCATCACATTTCGATCCCGAGAAATAGAAGCCAATATTAGGTGAAGCATTTAAAACAGTGTCGGACATGTTTCTGCTAGCGAACGTTGCAATTTTTGCGACGAGCGCACTGTGAAAACTGATGGAAGACGTCCTACTTCGGGTAATAGGTCGAATCAGGTTCGACTCTGCTCCACCAAGGTCTGAATCGATCCGTAACTGCATCGCAGTTGGGGTTCACACGTACGAGTAGCCCTTTGGAGAATACTTACTGTTATTACAGTTGACTGCTACGTGTAAATGCGGCTTAAACGTAGCTAGAGCGATAGTAAGTCCTTACTTTCCGCGTCGTCCCTCAGGGTCGAAACAAGACAGTTGGCAACCCCTGTTCCGTCACCCGCCCTGCCTCAACCCTCCTTACCGGGTTTCCCTCTCCCTTCTCCTCCTCCTCCCTCCCCTTCTTCCTCCTTCTCTTCATCTTCCCCCGCGACGTCACCTCCTCCACTCCTCCCTCCACCACCCTCACCACGGAGTAGGCCGTGGGGGCAGATTGGGAGGGGAGGTCCGGGGGTGGAGGGAGGCCTCCGGCCGCCTCCCTCCTCCTCCGGCCCTCATCCCCGGGGCCCCCGCATC
>WURS02039414.1:0-11315 GCA_011762765.2 Rhinocypha anisoptera
ACGTTCCACTAGTGTTCGAACCAATATTATTCACATTGTGAACCTTTTCGAAGTGATTATTTTATATATATATATATTATATTAGTACGGTCCATGGGGCGATGCGGGCGAAAGGGAGGACTTCTTGATCCAGGAGAACTAACGGGGAGGGGTTTACCGCGAGTAAGAGCGGTCGAATGGGGGCGTGAAAGGCGAGGGAGTCGTGGGAAGAGGGTGAGGGCGGGCGTGTTCCTTTGGAGGGAGGGACGGCGCTGAAGATATGCCCCGCACCCCCAGGCAAGCAGCGCCTCATTCATCTCGCCTGCCCCCCATTCTTTTTTTTTATTAAGGGCATTCCGTTTTTTTTAACGACGTCCCTCAACCCCATAACCCTTTCCCACGTATCCGTGAAGGCGGACGGACATTCGTCCCATTCGGGAGGGATGTACGAGAGACACACAATCTAGTCTCGCAGCCTTCGCCCTGCCGAACCCTTTTCCCCCCCCTCCGATCCCTTTTCAGTCGCGCCCCCGGAGGAGAGGAAAGCCAGTACCTCCACCCCGCCTCTTAAAAGTGGGTGTAAGTGGTTTTTATTTTCTGACCACCGCTCTAATCACAACTACTGGAGTGCATAACAAAAATGTTTGTGCGATACACGGTTAAATGAAATCCTAGAACATAAACGAGATCGCATATTTATTTGGGCAACGGAACTTAAATATATTCCAGAGTTTTGTGAATATTTCGTTCCTTCCCTGTCATTTTTTTTTCATCACGTAGAATTTTTGAATTCCTGAGTTTCGCGTCTTTCAGTCGAGTAGTAGTAGGTAGTAGGAGTATTTTTGTTTTATAGCGTGCTTCGACGGCTATGGTCATTTCGCACATCTTCAAATCACAGAAAAAAAAACCATCTGGACAAATACAACACACTGGACGGGACTCTAAAACACGACTATTGGGTTAGCCGGCGAGCACGCTGCCCCACCAGGCTAACCCGATCGGCTCATTAAATTATAAAGAGCGGAAATATTGAGGCATGAGAGTTTAGTTAACACCGTAATGAAAGGTATTATAGGAGCTGAGAACCCTTTCGGTAGATCAAGGATGGCGTAAGAGAGATAGATAATGGAGAATTATAGAGTAAGGAGCTACGAAGGTGTCAAGAGACTGACGGGTGACATGATACCTTGGAGATACCTAAAGCAATCTGCGGACTGCAAATGTAGGATGGTAATCAATAAAAAGGTGACCGAGCACCATCCGACTGATCGTGCCTCATTAATTTGATAACCAACCTGGAAAAACCAATGAAGAATTACGAACTCTGAGGATCCTTGAAAAGTAATCTTAGTATGACAGTATGCTCAGAACAAGATGCATAAAAATATTAAAGATATTGAGGTATGCTAGTTGGCGAAAACCCAATTAGAAAGGATCTTTAGGAGTGTAACACCCTTGATATGGTCCAAGGGAGCTGCCTAGGGACGGATTGATGGAGAACGGTAGAGTTAGGAACCACAGGGGTGTGAAGAAGTTGAAAGTTGGCCTTTTGTTTTTTATTTTGGGACAGCTACTGCGAGCAAATCTTTGGATTCATAATCTGATGATGATTATTCATAAACCAGGTAACTCGAGCATTCACGTTTATATATTATACATCACGTGGTTGTACTGACGCGACAACTTCGGAAATGCGGATCGTTCCGGCGGAATATTGACACCAAAGAGATATTCTAACATTCGCAATTGGGACGCCGTATTTTTCCGACCGATCCGATCGACTAATCCGATCGGCGTCTTCCAATCGATATCGATGATTGTTTTTTTACGGAGCAATGTGCACCATACTCTTTAAATTTGCGTCCCTATTTGTGGGCTGGTGTATGCATAGACAAATGTTGACCTACCAAATTACATAATCATTCCTTTTACTAATTTTTAAGAATCTTTTTCCACTTAATCTTCGACAAACCCCCTTCTGTAACGTCAGAATTATTTGTACCATTCTCGTCCTCTAGAGTGAACCAAAAAAAAACCGACACACATTTCCCAATTTACGTCTTTATTCTCTCGTTTCTCACTTCACAATCCCCCCCACTTAGGCACTCAACAGTCCCCGCTATTCCTCCCCATAACAATCCCCGCTCTTCCCCTTACACAAACACCAAACAATAACTTTCCAACAATCAACCATACAAAATTCTACTCTACATCAGCAACAATGAAACAAATGGCCAGTTCACAACGTCACAACAATAGGCCAGCAATAGGCCAGACATTACATATTATACATCTCACGCCGAACCGGTAAACCCCTTGGGCTGTGTACTTCGCATATACATTCCGTATTTAGGGTACTAATAGGTTATTTCCGAGCTATCTGTGACATTCTATGAACCTCACTGTTCCTGAAAATATCACCGTTAGAAAATTCTATTTGGGTTGGATCGTCGGTAAAAATCGAACCATTTGGTGGTAGTCCGTGACAAGTTTGAGACAAAGGATTCGAGGAGGGCGTCCGTTCAAAGCAGTCCCCCACCTGCGCCTTTTAGATGCCTCCGGTGACACCCTCGGGACAAAGAGTCTGCCGTCACGTGCCGAGATAAAAGAGGCCCGGTCACCTTCCCTCGTGAGCGACCGGTCGATTTCAGGAGTGTTGCCGCGCGGAAAATAGGGAGGAAAGACCTTAGGTCAACTGCCTTGAAGGTATGTTCCTTTCAGTACCCCGAATTCGGTCGTGAATACTCTGGCCGCCGTGTCGTCAGCACATGAACCACTGACACGGAAGGCCCCTTCGAACCTTTCGAAAAAGAACGGTGGAGGGTAGGATTGAGAGCTTGCCCGAAAAAAGAAATTCTCCCTCCGTGAACGCAGTCGCGTTGGAAATAAGGCTTACACGTCCGAAGCCTCTACTGATCCTTTGATTAAATTACCAACTGGAAGGTCCCATGCCGTTCGAGCGTAATAAATCGAATGGGTACGGATGAATTGTGTTTTTTTTCCTCAAAATATTTGTTACCTTCGAAAGGGATTAAAAATTCATTTCATGGAATCAATCCTAAATCTGCCGGATGATTCTACGCATTTAAGGTTCCATTAATTTGATAAACCAGGGGACGACGAATTAATTTTTAAAATTTTAAACCCCTTAGGGTTATCTCATAAATGTCACGTTTACTAATTTCGGTGATGATGACCTGCTCTGAAAGAAGACATTTTTTTCACTTAAAAACCTAAGCTTCCTCCTCTAGTACAACGTGTAGCCTCATAGTTTTTAACGTTTGAGATCCCAGTTGGGTCCACTTAAGCTTTTGATTTAGTGCCAACCTTATGGCATTTGAAATATGTTTAATTTAATTCAAAGACGGACCATTCTGGGTACACGTGGTCGTTAATAGTAACCGTTTACAGTTAATATTGTGGAGAGTAGTTACTTTCCATCAGACGTGGTATCGATTAATAATTACACGAGGTATTCTAGCAGCTCCACGGAAGCGCCGCAAAATCGCAGAGTGGCTATTTGGAGGCCCTCTCGTGGGATAATAAAAATAGTCTCCGTGTGAAGTCGTGGTTACCTAGATGAGTGATACTCCTAACCGATCAAACGATTAATACTCATTTGAGGCATAAGGAAGGTTATTAGGTGTCTTATGGCTCAAAATGGTATATCTTTAACCAGTAGTCACCCACGCAAAAGAGCAAATGTGTGTTAATCAAATGCAAAAGCCTCCGTAGCACAAGCCTCAGACGAGAGAATTTCTAAGCCGATATTGAGCCTTCTTCCCCTCGCCACCGCTGTTCCGAAAAATGGGTTCGATGGAGCGGCTATCCGGGGAAGAGGGTCGATTTACGTAATGTGTGTTCAAAAAGCTATTAACCGCCCTCTCAAAAAACTTCAACCCTCAAGTGTCGAGAGCTCCTTCGCCTTCTCTCGAAGCCCGTCCCTCCCTCTCTCTCTCTTTCCCTCTCTCTCTCTCTTCCACGCCCCGAAAATGTGGCGATGCGCCCTCCCGCGCCCCGCTCTCTTCCGCTCCTCCTTCCTCCCTTGCACCTTTTCATGTCAGCAATTATTAACACGCTCTTCTCCCAAGACGATCCGACCACGTGCCGGCCCCTGCATCCACCTCAAAGGAGCAATGACTCTCGGGCCCATTTGTTGACCTAATATCGCGCTGCGAGTCTTTTGGGGACACGGAGGATACACCTGACGGGCGAAAAATGTTGCCTCTGGTGGTGTGCAGTTTGTGCTGTTCCCTTGAATGCTTCCGCCGTCCCGAAAATAAAGTGGATAATTCCATTTCATTTTTTTTAATTCTCCTCCCCTTGACTTTTGCTCCCCCAGACATCGTTATTTTTTTCAACAGTTAACCCCCGTAATCCTCATATTTTATTTTTTTATCAGACTACCCTTTAGACTTAAGGATATCTGGGTTACCCATCGAGAACAATAATAAGAAAAAAAACATCAGGAGACGAAAACCATGCTAACTTTCAAACATAGGATTAAAAACTATGCAAAAGTTACCGTAAAATTTACCTGATATATTATTTTTACAATAGACTGTCAAAAAGTTGGGGAGTATATAATTCCCTTTAACAAGGGGACGTAAGGACATTTTATAAACATTGAATTTCACAATATTCACAACGTTTAAATGACATTCCTAACAAAGCACTCTGTAAATGTAATATAATAATCTTAGACACAGCATTGAAAATTTCGTAATCGTGTCATCATAGTTTTTCGCCTGTCTGTATTTACGTTGTCCACTTATTGTCAATTTTATGTTAAATGTCAATTTACTGTCAACTACTAATAAAAATTGTCCCGTTTTCCCTTGTCCGAAATTTACTTAAACGCTATATTATATTTATCTTAAAGTTAACAATATTTGGATTTAAGCTCCGTTTACTTCCTGCCTTACTTTACTCTATCGTAAAATTTAGATCAAAAGTCGTGAATAAATTCTAGGATTAAAAATTTCTCGGATGACTGAGACATATGTAACGTCAGAATTATTTGTACCATTCTCCTCCTCGGGAGTAAACCAAAAAAACGCCGCACACTTCCAAATGTACGCCTTTATTCTCTCGTTCCTCACTTCACACTCAACAGTCGCCGCCATTCCTACACAACAATCCTCGCTCTTCCCCTTGCACAAACACCAAACAAAAACTTTCCAACAATCAACCATCCAAAATTCTGCTCCACTGCAACAACAGTGAAACAAATGGCCAGTACACAACATCACAACAATAGGCCAGCAATAGGCTAAACGTTACACGTAATTGGCCTAAAAAATATTTGCTTTATAATCAATTCCTGAAAACGATGACTAGTGTATCGATATTTCATTCCTTTTGAAAAGATTTCTTACTGGCGGGCGTTTTACTATTTGTAAGTGCATTCAGAGAAGAATTGCTAAGGTATCGTTTACAAGTAGGGCACTTCCCTACTTGATGCAATGTGGGACTTGATCGGGGGTACTTAACCGTTAATAAGGGTCTAAATAAAAAAAGAAGTCGTATCGAACTTGTTGGTGTTATGTGACATTGTATGGAGCTGAAATATGGACTTGGAGAAAGAGACGCATTAGCAAGGCGCAGTGCCTTTAATACGTGAGAGTGGAAATAAGGATGGAGTGCACGCAATGGAAGTCAAGGAAGAGGTGTTATGCGGAGGATAGAAATCTGGTGGGAGAAATGATGAGTAGAGGATAAGGTGGGAATATGAGATCGGGTACCAACATGAGACACCTTAGTGTCTTCTAGTAGGCTTCTGTACGCTACTCACATCGTCCTGGTTTATTGTGAACTAAGTAGTCTAGCACTTATAGTATATTCCGAAGCGAATGAGTTGCGTTGCAGCTGTAGTGAATGATCGACATTTGCCACTATTGAAACGACTGGAAGTTTTTCTGCGTTCACATTGAAGTGAAATTGTCACCATCATACTTTGTGAAATTACAGGAATCAAATATGGTAGTTCAATCTTTCATTAATCAAAGTTTTATAATATTACTGGGAACATAAAAACACAGTTTATATTTACAGATTAACACAATAGAGCAAACTGAAATAGCAAAGTGGTTGTAATATGAGACAATTATTCGGTAGTAATTTGAGACTGTCTCATATTGCTTCCTAGTTACCTAGATATTGATGAACATGGAAAACACTAACCTGGATCGGAAGATGCAACCTGAATATTCTGTGACACCAAATTTTCTGAGGACTCTAAATAGTTAATTGTGGATCCAGTGCGTCTTATGCAAGATGTGGGCCCACGGTGATTTGTGCAGGACCCGAGAGTCCTATGTGCATATGTAATTATTGTAAAACTAAGTGATTTTTTTATATTGATACTACTCTTCATATGTTTTCGTCAAAAAAACATTTTTTCTTTAACATTTTGTCGAAATTTCAAAATTTATCTACTTAAAAATAGAACTATCTCATATTACTTACCACCTGATGTTGAGAATCACAGAAAATGTCCTGTATCAGAAAAAAAATTCAAACTTTAAAGCTATAGTATAATGCCCAACAAAGTTTAAATTTACAATAACAATCTAAATTGAACTGACCGTGGATTTGTGCATTAATTTTTTATTTACGTACATCATGAGATTCTCCAGGACCAAAAATATAATAGGTATCATCTTCGTTGCTGTGCGGTGTATGAAAATGGCGCGGCTCCCTCGCACTGAGCAGCCACTTTACTTTAGTTTTGCAAAGATCGCACTATATTTATGCCCTCATTGCCTAAGACCACAAAAGGGACCGAAGAAGCGTTGGGCTAGACACTCTTTGAGTGATGGCATCTATGCGACGAAAATCTCCCTTTTGAACACTCACGATGCTGCATAACATGGGTAAGAAAGGGCAGAACAACAGCTCGTGCAATTAAAGTCGGATTAATATTCTGAAAATAAAAAAGTAGCACTTTTCCACAAAATATATATTTACGTACAACGCGTTTCGACTCACTGAGTCATCTTCAGGTGCATTGACGAATATGACTTAGTGTACGTAAATATATTTTGTGGAAAAGTGCTACTTCTTTATTTTCAATATGTGTTCCTTCCACCACATCAAGCCTGAATTAGTAATTCCAATTACAGCTAGTTTTTGTTTTATTCCGTCAAGGGAAAACAATTAGTTCACTAGAGATGGTCTCGAATAAATGGTCACGATATTTAAAACATTTATATGTTTATTATATTCCACATTTATTATTTATATTCCACATTTTTATGTGGAATTTCAAAATTTGTGTCTCATTTAATTTAAAACATTATTCATTTCCTAAGGTAATTTAAGTAAGAGAATGGCTAACGCGGTTGGGTTACATCTATATTGAATTCAGCTGTTACTTTCACTATAACTGCTCCGTAATAGAAGAGAGAAAATTAAGTCGTAATAATTCTGTGAATGAAAAAATGGAAACTTGTATCGCCTAACTTTCTCTTGATAAAACTCAATGGCGAGATAAAAATAAAAAAGTTAAAAATCTTTTTTTTTTAGCCATAGGTTACTCGGTTACAGAGACAAATGTTTTTTTAATGGTTGTCGTGATCACCAGTTGACAGGCGAATTCAAAATGTTCCGAAGAATATAATTACCTGATAATTATCGTAATCAAGGTAATGATAATCGTAGTGTTCTGTGCACGCCATTTTCAACATTTCCTTCTTTCCGCTGAGGTCAACCGTTTCCTGACTCTTCCCATTTCGATCCCTACCTCTCTCTCTCTCTCTCAAGAGCCTCTCCGACCGCCTCTTCAACCACTCGCCGCCACAAACAGTGCTATATGTACCCGGTGGAGATTTTTTTCCGCTAGGCTTTCCTTGGGGCGCGTTGATGCCTGTCGGGGGAACTTGTGTACTTTCTAGACGCCGTGAAAGACGGAGGCATCTTCGCTTTTGTTTTTTCAACCCCCCGCACGTGTTTTGCTGTGTGTGGAAGATGCTCAAAGAACTTCCCATGGCTTCTCGCAGAGAGACAATCCAAAGTAAAGGATATAAACAGGACGCGGAAGTATCGAATGAAATAGAAAAGAAACCCTTCCTCATCGTCTTTGCAAGCTGAAAGACTTCTTACTTCCACCAGCTCCGTACCAGCATAAGTATAAATATTTTTCTAACGTATGATTACATAGATTCGGCTTAAGTCGTAAGAATATGGTTGTATTTCTTGTGGAATAAATTGACTGCGGTATTTACACGAGTCCAGAACTCGGTTAGTTTCTTCACAATTCAATTTACAAATTTTCTTCTCCGCTGAAGGGATTAGAAGAGGCATGGTGATTTAAAAAAATGAGCGAAAGGAGGTTGAGATTCCCTCTGTTCTCTCTTCTTATCTCCTCCGTGACTTGAACCGATTTTCCGATGTTGTATCCGCCCCAAGGAGATATCTGGAAACGGGCTCGAAAACATTTGGGCACGCATCCTTAATCCCACTGCCTGAAAGAAACATCCTGAGTAAGAGGAGATATACTTGAGCATTATTCGCTCAACCCTAACCCTGAAGAGAAGTATACCATTGCATCGATTTTTTTGGCAAGAGCTCAAAAAACATCTTGCATTCCCTGCTTTGAGTAAAGCAGCCGAAGAGTTGCTAGACCAGGGAACATAGGATTAAAGTACTCAACAATATTATGTTCGTTCGTAGGTTTCCGCGGCGTGCATTTCGGATGGCTCTGCATGGCTATCGGGTTTCCACTGCGTTTGCTGGCTTTTGGCGACAACAGTCCCGCCGGCATTCCAGCTGGCGTCTTCAGGTCGGATATTACGTTTTCAGAGAGGTGAAAATCGCCCAATGAATGGAATAAAAACGCATTCAGAGGAAAAGTTGACGATCCAATCGGAAGCATCATCATGGAAAATAATGCTAGGAATATTTCTAAATTATTCATATCAAAAGGGCCTGCCCATATGAAAAGCTAACTGAAGTTATTTCACATGGACAGGTTCACAAGGCTCTTGGTACCGGAATCTATCTCACATAATCACGATTGAACCGAATGATGTTAGGCTGAGGGTAGTTACATGTTTAGCGATTGTGGGGGTTTTGAGGCTTAAGTAGAGGAAAAAATAGCCACTTTTGCTGGTGAACCTGATTTAGGTTGGGACTCGCTTAACTAATTAGGTTAACTAATTTTAACAATGTTAATTCCCTAACGCATCGCAGAATAAAGATAGGCCATATTAATTAATATTCACTGAGGAGGCCTTGAGCTGGTGGAATTCCATAACGAAACAGAATAGAGGATTCCACTTGTATATTCCCACAAAGGGAGCACTGAAAAACACTACCGGTTTCGACTATAATCCTCATCTAGTGATTTCCGTCGAAACCGGTCGTGCTCCTTGTGTTCCTTTTTATGTAAAAAAGTGGTCCTTTTTTGGAAATATACAAGTGACAACCCTTATTATGTTGCATATTAAACACTTAAAAATAAATATAATTATCAAGGGATATGAAGGTATTAGGGTTAGAGGACATTGGTAACATGAGTTATAAAACTTCAATGAGCATGGTTTTGGAAGAAAAGTTCCAGAGTAAATTGATATTAGTAAAAGGACTCATAGAGAATATGACTCATGAAATAACTACTTACAGGGACTGGGAAGGGTACAAATATGGCGCCGCAAGCAGCCTGGCTCATGAATGAAGGCAATTAGCGTAAAGTGGTGTTTGAATGGTGGTAAGGTTGGATATATGTGTTAGGTTGAAGAAAGCGAAATTAAGTAAAAGTAATATGAAGAAATGTTACTGTTTCTTAAGGGATAACGAGATATTCCTGGTTGTTACTCGAGGAAGAATGGAGTTTATTTGAAGAAATAAGGTGGCGTTTAACATGATGATAATGGTGAAAATGTTGGGGAAAGATACTAATGGGGAGAAATTATTCTGGACCGGATGATTGCGGGAAGAATGCAAGTGGAGATAAAAATGAAAGAGTGTGATGCATGCATCTACATGTAGTCCATACAAACCACCAGACGTGGCGTGGCAGCGGGTTAAGAACACCAATTTTGTAGGTAAATCCCCCCAGAGAAGCTTAAGTTTTAGAAATAGTATATTTCTATTTTCAAGAGTTAAATTTCTTTATTTTACGCGGGAAGAAAGATTCCCTCAATCAGTCATTTTGGGCATCCATCTCTCTTAATTTAGTGAATATGGTAGGACTCCCTATAGAGGTTGGGTTTCGAAATTTCGATTGAATGTCACTATCGAATTCTATAGTTCTACGTTTATTTAATAAATGTAATCTACCATTTTTCGCCCAAACGATTTTTAACTAATCTCTGAAAGCATGCATTGCAACGCTCTTATTCCTTTCGTAGTAATTTTTAACTAACCGGATTGTCCTCCGCTGAACCTTGTAGATTTCATGAATGGGGCTATTTCGAGACGGATCCTATACGATACACTGCACTCCTATTCCAAATGGGGCTTCACGAGAGATTGATAGGAGCGGTCTTTCACCTTTAAATCGCTCCTAGTAACAAATCGTTTGATGAAAGCAACGGTTACTCTTCAAGTAGATCATCGAATCGACCACGTATATTTCGTTGATACTGACTCGATATTCGTGGTCACAGCAAAGATCCTTTCTCTTGAATAAATATATAAACGGAGCATTGCTTATAATTAAGCTGTAACTGCCATTCATTCTACCACTTGTAAATGCTTTCCAAATCCTTTGATGACACAAATTGGTCTCATTTAGACGTTATCTCTTTCTATATGACTGTATAATTCGTAAATATCTTATAGTTGAATACGAAATTGGATTCGTTTATATAAACCAAGAAGAGTAGGGTACCACGAAGAGGTTTACAGTATGTATGTATTTGTCTTGCGTATCATAGAAATGGGAGTGAAATTTTTAATATGGCTGCCTCCAAAAATCAACATTAGTCAGAAGACTAAACAATACTAATTTATTACTTCAAAAAGACTTTCGCAAGGTGTGGGAGGGGGAAACCCATGCTGTTTTCGAGCGCGTCAAATAAGAGGTGCGGACTATTCACTATGGCGAATATGTTTTCAAGATACTCCGACCCCTTTCCGATAGTAGACCTGAGATCCCGGATAGACTCGGAGGATTAAATAGAACAGGTACGCGGTAAATAAGCGAATGAAATGAGGTTCCATATCTCGGGGAATCCGATTTGGATGTCCAGATGAAGTGTCCCAGTGTCCAACGTCTTTCTTTCTTTCTTCTCCCTGCCTTCCTCTCTCTCTCTCCAGTATAAATTATTACCACTTTTTATGGCAGTTTGTTTTTATATTTGTTTAGTATGTGTTATTTAAAAAAATAAATG
>WURS02039425.1:0-11314 GCA_011762765.2 Rhinocypha anisoptera
TTCCATCCCTAGTGGATCAGGTCCGTGCTGCACAAGGCAAGCGGCCGAGGAGCAACTTACACAACGCTAATGCACGTTGTCACGCTTGCATGAAAAAAAGTTTCGTTCTCCAGCTAAGCGCAACCTTATAAAGCTTAAAACCAATCAGCGCACACTCAGTGTTTGAATAAAGCTTATCGCATACCAAGATCACACTCATTTCTGACTCATCTCATCTCATCTTAACACTCAATCGTAAACGGTTAGGGAAAGTTCTTGGGAAAAGTTGGTGACTCCCACATATATACTCTTATTTTGGTAAAGCTTTCACGGCACTTTGATTTAGCGTGTAAAATCAAATTGGCTAAAAATGTAAAATATAACTTATTTTACACTTTTATACTATAATAAATTTTACAACAAAGACAGTAAAGTATTCCCAAGTTTAAAATTTGCGTTTAGATTGAGATTCAGTGTACATATGCACAATGTGTGTAAATTTTTAAATGTACAATGTTTACTACATGTGCATTTTTATAAATAGTTTGTCCTCGAGTTTGATTTATTTTTAAAGTTTTTTGTGTTTAGTTTTGCGTTCTAAAGAAATGATTTGGTAGTTTAAGCATGAGGAAACAAGTTAATAATATACCCAATTTGTCATTGTCATTGCGTTTTCTTTTATTTCTACACTTCTATTTTCATTATCCTTCTTTTTCTTATTTCTATCTATTTTTCTATTCTTTTCTTTTTTATCATAAACTTTTCCCCTTAGCTTTTCCTCTGTTTTTTCACTCTCTTTCTATTTTGTTTCTATTTTCCCTACTTTTTTGTCTTTTACTCTTTCACTCATTATTCTATTTTTTACACACGCACTTTTTTCTTTATTTTAACCTCTCTCTCTTTTTCCCTCACTCACTTTCAGTATCTATTTAACGGATTTACCCGAAAATAATTTACTAAGTTGCTGTTTGAGTCAGTCGCTTAGTTTGAGTGAAATTCGCGCACAAGTTTCTATATCTTTAGTGAATTAATTTTATTTTGAATTAAATCATATTATGCTTTATTTCAAAATTTATGTCAACATTTAATACAAGTAAGCGATTTTAAAATTTTTTATTTTAATTTTTAATTAATTTTCTTGTTTGGATAATCATTGACAATACTCTAACATTAAATTTTATTCTTTTTTCACTATTTTATATTTAATTAGCACAAAATAAATTTAAATGTTATCCTTATGTTCATTTTAAAACTACCAAATATAACAATAAAAATTTATTAAACACAAATTGACAAATGCATATTTCTAAGTCTAAAACAATATGTTAGTTCTATAAAATCAAATTTTTATTTTATTTTAAGTAAAGCAAGTTAATGTTTATTGCTGTAACATAGTTTAAAAATTTTATTTGCTAAAATTGCATTGAACTACAAAGCTAGTTTATAATTACCAACCACATTGACTACTACTTCATTACCTACAATACTTATTTTATTTATTTAAATATCAACTAAGTCAAACTTCTTGGGTTGCAAAGCAGGTGAATTAATAATTAAGTTATTTATTTTCCTTTTGACTCTAATGACTGGTGTGACTCTAATGTTTAACATACATGATTTTTAAAATAATTAAATTCTTTTTACCTTAATACTAGTAATTAAGAATTTGTAAATTTTATGTTACATTTAAATCATAAGTAAATAAATTACATTTATTAAATATACAGTATTGATTCAAGTTTTACTTGCTTCACTTTTTACAAAACATAATCGAACACTGTTTACGTCACTTTTTACTTTATTTTTAAAATCTAAATTCAAAGAGTAAAATTTGAGGCAACACTATAATGTGTATATTGATGTTTATACTACATAACCACAATACGAGGTCACAAAACATTTCTTTCATGTTTCTTCCATGTTGACTGTCGAAAGGGGTTTTGTTCAATGTGCATTGCTCTCTCTCTCTCTCTTCTATTTCCGTCTAAACTGGAATGTCAAAACGTCATCACAAGCCATTTAGTTAACATATATAGGAGAAAATGATGAATGATGCACCAAAATTAGAAGCAGTGATGCCAGCCAGAACATTGTCATGACGCTTTGTCATGACTGGTTTTAATAAAACTTGTTTGCTATATCTATTTCACTTTTTGTCTTGTCACAGAGCATTGCACTTATTTAAACTGAATTTCAGTTATACAAATAACATATACTAATTTTTTATTTGTTTATAAACTATTTTAAATGATTTTAATTTTTTTGAAATAACCAATTTTAAAATAAATTTTACGTTTAAAGATGTGGTGTATATGTAGACTAAGTTAATATATGAGTCATTTTTATACGTTATGGAAAAAGTCAAAATGCGTGTTATATTTTTCAACATCCATGATACATGTTTCTGCTTGGCAACAAAACTCAAACTTAAAATATTTTGGGTTATCTTTATCTCAGACTGTCATTTATTTCAACAAAGTCTATGGAGGTTTGTGGTTGTATCTATCACAAAAATCAAAGCAGTGAAGAACACTTTTGCTGAGCCTTGATTGACACTAACGCGGATAGAAAATGATTTGCTAGTGCCCACCATACACTTCGCATTATTGTTCGCATCAAATTAGAATGACATGACAGGGTAGACTAGATCTTTTATATTTAAACTCTTAAAAATATGCAGTTTTTTAAGTTTGCACTCATGCTTGCTAAAATACTATCCGTGCCATCATTTGTTTTAAGTTTGGTACAAAACTGTTTGAATTGTCTAAATGAGTTAATGTTGAGTGTGCCTTGATTAAATCAACGATTAGACACAGTGTAGTGCTGTATACTACACTGTTAAAAATACTGTCTGGGAATAACCTGACATTGAGCACGTTTCTGGTTATAACTCGACAAGTCTTTGTAATACACTTTCAATGTAAAAATGTATGTTTATAAGCGAACATTTAATAAAATCAACGCTTATAAGCGGACTTTTTTGAAATTGTAGGGTTATAAGCCGACTTTTCTTAAATTGTCATTTTATAAGCTTGCATTTTTGAAATTGTAAGGTTATAACCAGACAGTATTTTTATTAACAGTGTAGCTTTGGCACTTGTGCAACTTTTCCACTTAATAACAAATTTATATAGTTTTCAGTGCATTAGTTTAGGTAGGAGGATGGAAAATGACTTACCGTGTTATGCGCAAAAGAGACAAAAAAACAAACCATCGAATTATTTTTAAAATTCTAATTATTTTATTTTTAAAAAATTGAATTTTATTTAAACTCAATTTATTTCAAATTTTTATAATGCTTGTTTTCATTTTTTGCAAAACTGTGTTTTACTTAATAGCTTTCGGTAATGATATTATCTCTGATAACTGAAATTTTTACATTAGCATTAACGCATTTGTAATGTTACATTTTTACGCCTCTTTTAGATATGATAAATACATACTATATGTGACTCGAATTGCACAATAGTAAACCAAACTTGCAACCGTTTGCAAAGAATCCGCTTAGATCGTATCTCGTCACTCCAACTTTATTTATAGTGTTCACTTGTTTCCTGTATTCTAGTATCCTGTATCCTGTTTCTCTCTTCAAGTTGATGAACACAAACCAAAACTCTAATGTTGTTGGGCATTTGTAAAAATTTATCAGAAATTTGAAGATACGTCTATTTGTCTTATCACTTTTGTTACTTTCAACTTTCAACATGAATTGCAAAATTTCATTAATAATTGTCTGTCTGCTTTGGATTGACGTTGGTAGTCAACGAGTTAGCTATATTCCTCAAAATCCACTTTGGGCAGTATCACCTATCCAACTATCAGAAAAGCTTCGAGAAGAAATGGCGTCTAGTTTATTGGAGCAATTTGACATAACCAAGCCTTTGGTGAACGCTGATGACTACCGCCACCCAAATCGCACAATTCGATTCATGCAATACATCCGAAACACGTTTGATCTCGAAATCACTCGTTCTGGATGCGAGGCACCAGAAGTGCGAGATTTACTCCAACGATTTGGATTAGCCACGGTTGTTGACAAAGAGTTTAAACCCGAAATATGGTCTTTTAATTATTTCAATGAAAAGGCTACGATAATATACGTCTATTTGCCTTTTACTAGTAAGTAGCTTTTAAACAAAAAATTTTGATTTATAAACAAAACTACATTTATTAAAATAAAATTTTTATTTTACCAGATCAAACATTTAATGAAGAAAGTAAAAAAAGTAAACTAAAACCTATCGGGAAAAAAACACTACTTGCAAAACAACAACTCCACTTTCCACAGTACAAAGTGTCGATTACTGAAACATTGCTAGCATTGGATTTAATGATCTGGTTTAGAGGTGTTAACCAGTCTTTGTTTCCAGCTAAGTATAACTTCGGAACGGTAAGTTTGATTATTATTGTAAATTTAAATCAAAATTTTGATACGCATTTTAGGCATTAAAAACAAGTCAAAATACCAATAAGATCAATAATTGAACTAATATAAAGCAAATTACAAAAATAATTTATTAATTCATTGAATTAGTAACTATTTCTAATTTAGTTTATAAAAAATTATAAGAAATAATAATTTTCTATTAAAAAAAGTAATAAACAACAATAAATTTTAGTTTAGTTCAAGTATTCTTACACTGTTAAAAATACTGTCTAGTTATAACCCAACATTAAGCACGTTTCTGGTTATAACACAAAAAATTTTTGTAATAAACTTTAATTTAAAAATGTGAATTTATAAGCAGCCATTTTTAAAAATCAACGTTTATAAGCTGAATTCGTTACAATTGAAGGATTATAATCTAACTTTTCTTAAATTGTCACTTAAAAACTGGTATTTTTGAAATTGTAAGGTTATAACCAGACAGTATTTTTAACAGTGTAGGTTACTGTAATATTCTTAACCTACTGTTTGTTAGATTAAATTTGTAACTGGCGTGTCAGTTAATTAAAAAAATTAAAAAATAATGTTTAATTTAACATATTTTCTAAAAACAATAAATTAAAATTTGTAGGAACAAGATTGGTTGGAAATTCGAATAATATTGATGTTCCCTGGTGAACCAAACCAGCCATTGGAGTTAGCTCGAAAAAATGTAAATATAACTTCTGATGGGTGGGTAGTGTGTCGCATCGATCCAGGCTACGAAGAAATCTTCGCTTCGCTCCAACCTTCTCAACGCATCTTGCGAGTTTATCTCTTTGGCCACTTGCAAGGTTTGCAGAATTACCTAACACTGGCACTGCATGACAGAGATGGCTACACTTTTGACCACCAACCGATGCTAGTTCTCTACTCTCGATCAATCAAACCGGGCGAGGTTAACGTGCGTCAACTCAAGTCTTGGCCCGAACCAGAACCAGAACGTCCACCAGTTTCATTTCAGTCGTGGTGTCATTTGGAGTTTTATGTCAATTTTCAAAAAAAATCGTATGAAAGTTATAAAAAGAAAGCCGCGTGGACTAAATCAAGTACTCCAAAGATAAACTTGGCCAAAGAAACAAGTATCAACAAAGTAGACAATGTAAATGAAAACATTTTGGTCAACATCACCAATGAGGAGAATAAACAAAACAATCCAGACGTGAGTCAATTGAACTGTAGCATGCTCAATCCATCTGCCAATCCACAGTATACACTTGAAGCAGGCATGAAGTATTTGGTACCCAATGCAAGTGAAGCAATGCGATGTTGGCAGTATGCCAACTACACCATCAACTTACTCTGTAGCAAGGTATTTTTTGAAATCTCATTTTCCGAATTAGGTTGGCACTGGGTGATTTATCCGTACAAATATATCACTGGCTATTGTGGTGGCAAGTGCAAATCTACTAAACAATGTGTGCCAGACAAAGTGAAACCACTTAACTTGATTTATTTTGCTGCTGAGAAGGAGTACGTGACTAAACAGATCCCAGATATGGTCATCGAACGGTGTGGGTGTAGTGCTCACAGATTTTTTTACCACAAAACTGAGTATCACCTTCACAATGCGGACAATTCACAATCAGCCGATGCAACACAAAAGATATTTTAATTAAACAAAACAAATTTGAATTTATGATTTATTGAATTTAATTTGTTACTATTCATTTAAATAAATTAATTTAAATTAAAATATTTATTTTTTAATAACTAATTTTAAAACAATAAAAAAACTAGAGTACAACTAAACAATTGATTATGAGTGATTATCTGAGAGTCTTTCATTCTACTCACTTTGTCTAACCAACCAACATATGGCAGAAATAAAAATTTATTTTGCGGAAATCAATAGTACCCTTCGATATGAAGGAATTTATTTCCTCGAAATGGTGGAAATAAATTTTTATTTCTGCCATATGGCGGAAACTGATTTTTAAGAGTGTAGGGCCATTCGGACGGAGATAAGCTGGTATGGGCCCAAACAAAAAGTTCACGCGGGCGGTGTAACATTACCAACTGAGTTTTACATCACAGATTTCAACCAACCACTCGTAAGTCGAAACTTCATCAATCGCAATCACTTGTCGACAGATTTACTAGGTGGAGTTTACTCCAAGTTAGACGATCAGCTAGTAATGCTTCAAGAACCAACTTATAAGACATAAGACAATAGTTTTCACTGCAAACAACGACCGACCCAAGTCGTCTCTCTCTCTCTCTCACCGGAATCTAACAATATGCTAACAAATACTCTTCCGGTGCTATCTATCACAAAATCTGTGATAAGAACAAAAACGGGTTAAAATTTTTGACCCGTAGCGGGTTACCCGTACGGGTTCAGGTTTGGGTTTGGGCCACGGGTTTCGAAAATTTAAAATTAAACCCGAAAACCCAAACCCGTTAAACTAGGCAACGCACACTAACCCACTTTTCAGTTGAACCCAAAGTGAACCTTTTGTCGAAACATTGCTCGGTTGCAAAAACTCAAGTTTCTATGGGGAATTTCTCTGCCCTGTACGCCGTCTAGTTATACCCTTAAACTATATTAACTAATTATATTAAACTTTAAATGCAAATTTATACAAAGCAATAAGTACTGTAGAATATTATACGGTCACACTTGGTTGAATTAATTACCAAACTTCTTTTTCTGCCACACAATAACCTAACCTCTCTCACAATATTGTTTTACAATATTGGAAAACGGAAAAAGAGGTAAGGTTATTGGGGACAGAAAAAAAGTCACGTTATTGGGGGATAGAAAGAGAAGTCAGGTTATTGGGGGACAGAAAAAAATATTTTTGAAACGGGTTAAACGAGTTGTACTTTTCGGGTTGACTTCGGGTTTCTCGGGTTATTTTTCGGGTTTTTAATTTTTGAAACGGGTCGCAGGTAGGGTTTTGGGTTTAATATTTTGGCAATTTTTGTCCCTAATATGTGACACAACTAATGATGGATCACGTCGTCTTATGAGTATGAACTGAAAAAAACTTTGTGGAACTTAAAGATTCAAAGGATCTTGCTGCCAGTAGTCTTTATCAAGTAAGTGAAAAATAGCCAGATCAACAACTATGAACTGCCATAGAATGCAAAAGTGAGTAAGAGTGCCGTTCACTGGTGGCGGCTAGGATAGCAGATTACCAATCATCAAGTCGCTGCAGAGACTCATAATAGCCTGTTTCTCCGAGCGAGTCTAATATTGAACGGAAAATGAGGATTTGAACCCCAGATGGCAGTAGGTGTTTTATTAAAAAAACTTGAAAAGCGGTAAAAGTTACAAAATACAACATAGTGAGAGGGAGAAAGGCTTGGCTAGTTGCTATATCAAAAAAGAAGAGAAACCAGATCTAAGAAGTGCGACGTGGCAGTTTGAGAAGTAGAACGAAAAAGAATAAGAAGAAATTATCTTGCATTCAACTATCATCGAGTCAACATCAAAGTCAGCTTGTTCTTTATTTTGGTGCTACTTACCACTACTACTTACATCATTTTTATAAGTGAAAAGTGTTGTTTGAGTCACAGTTATGTTAAACAAACAGATGACTTGACTTAATTTGAGTCCGGTTTATATATGCTATACAGTAAACTCAAGTTTTATTTAAATCACAATTTTCAAATACAAACGTAACGTTTTTATTTTTTTTAATTTTTTGTTTTGCAAATTGACTAAATATTTTAAAATTTTCCATACCATTATTTTTGTTAAATGTACAATAGAACTTTTAAAGATATTTTTTTAACTAGTTTATTATCTTTTATTTGATAAAATTGTTTTATCAAAATTTAAAATTCTGTGAGAAATACAAAAACACAAGTAATAAAGTAAACACATGAATAAATGCAATATTTGCAGTAGTTTTTATAAATCTTTGATAATTAACAATCTAAAAATAGATTTAAAAATAAAAAACTATTTAATAATTTGTAATAAAGTTGAAACAATTGCAATGAAGTTTCCACTTTAAAAGTGTTTTTGCCAGGTTTTTGTGATATAATTCACAAATGCATTGTCGATTTTCAAATATTCAACAATTGCATATTTTGCTTCATTATCAAAGAATTACTCTCGGTTTATTGCATAAGTACGACGGATAATTTCCGAGTCAACCATCCTGTGGAATATGTTTAAAAATTAATATTGTTATTTAAACAAACAGTTTTAATTTTTATAATAATTTTTTAATCTTATCTATGTAAAACTCTAACACAATTTACAGTTAATTTAACTATTAATGAGTATTATTGTTAATTAATTAAATCTGTTTAACATTTTTTTACAGTAATCAGTAAATCTATGTGTGTTTAACTACCATTTAAGTTACTTACACTGAACCAAAGGGCAAACCAGGGTAAAAATTGCTGTAAAATAGATAAAAATTTATTATTATTTGTATCGCGCAAAAACACAACATTTATTAATACAGAGTGATAACAACTGAAATGATCTACAACTTTCTTGTTTAGTTATACAATGTTGTACAGTGTTTGCTAGTTGATACATTAAGTGTGCCTATTTTTAGTTTATATCAACAAACAAAAATTTTTAAAAATTAAATAAATTTAAAATTACTTACTTAGCAACGCTGGAAAAGACTTGTTCGGAAACTTCTTGATACAGATTGCTACTAGATTGGTCATCACTAAAAAATTTAATTTAAAAAATATTAAGTTTTAAATCAACGCATTATGTATAATGATAACGTAAAATTAAAAAAAATTAAATACCTATTTTAAAATTTAAAATTAATTTAGTTTGAATGCTTTTTCATATTTTTAAAAATTTATAATATCTATAATAAAACTAGATATAAACTGACAACTATTTTGTTAACAATTAAATTTAAACTAGTGAGCAGTCAAACTTACGAAGCATTGTCATTTTCCTGAACCGGTGCAGCATCGGCACTATTAAATAAAATTAAATATTACTCAGTTTATTTTATTAGCACGTTATATTTTTTTGAATAATTATAACTATGATACAAAAACTTACGAATCCGCATCATCAGCATTTTCCGCAGAAGCATCGTAATAAGTGCGAGTTTTACGAACTTTCGTAATTCTATAAAACAAATTATTATAAATTGTTAATTTCAAACTTACTAAATATTTGCACTTACATTATTGGCGGAAGTACTAGATACGGTAGTCCATTGGCACTTTATTAAATTAAATTATATTAATTTTACTGGAGCAATTTTTAAGTTATTTAATTTTTAAAATTAAATAATATTACTAATAAAATAACTTACTAATGCACACTACCATAAACTTGTGCTGGAGCTGGATAGAATTGCGGATAGATAGGGTAGCGCACAAAACTTAAAATATAATTTAAAATGTTATGCAATTTAAAACTTTAGAAATGATTACACTTACGGATAATACGGCTGCATAGGTGCTTGATTATAGCTATCAAATAAGATTAAATATTACTTAGTTTCATTATAGTTATAAATAAATTATAAAATTATATAAAATATATAACATTAGACATACAAAGCATTGTTGAATTGGCGAGGAAATCCCATCACAGGCACTGCATTTGACCTATTAAAAAACAAAAAAATATTATTTATCTTATAGTGCTTATTTGTTTTGATCACAATTTTAAGTTACTTACACATTCTCGTTGATTTGGCGAAAAATGTTAACATCTTGTCGTGCCGCTTGATTAAAACTTAAAAAAATAAAAAATCAAATATTTAAATCAATTATGCCAATAATTGTTTGGTTAGTTTTGATAATGTTTGTATTAATTATGATTTTTATTTCAAAGTAATCTATACTGTGCTAATACTACGCAAAAGTATACTTACACAAATCTGTTGGTTTGTCCAGCAGTAGTGGTCACTTGTTCAGGTTCCTCATTGAGACTATTAAAAACATAATAAAAATATACGTTTAATATTCAAAAATTTAATTAATTAAATAACCATAAATGTTTTTGCTTAAATTTTAATTTACATTTAAATACTTAATACCACAAATACTACTTAAGTGTACTTACACAGTCGCGCTGATTGGGCGAAACGTGTTAACACCTTGTCCTGCCGCTTGATTGAAACTTAGAAAAAATAAAATATCAAATATTTAAATAATTATACAGATAATTTATTGATTAGATTTGATAATGTTTGTATTAATTATGATTTTTATTTCAAAGTAATTTATACTATTATACGAATACTACGCAAAAGTATACTTACACAATCCTGTTGGCTTGTTCAGCAGTAGTGATCACTTGTTCAGGTTCCTCATTGAGACTATTAAAAACATAATCAAGTATATACGTTTAATATACAAAAATTTAATTAATTAAATAACCACAATTGTTTTTGCTTTTAATTTTAATTTACATTTAAAGAGTTAATACCACAAATACTACTTAAGTGTACTTACACAGTCGCGTTGTTTTGTCCAGCAGTAGTAGCCACTTGTATATGCTCCTCATTGGGACTAATAAAACACAATATTTATGTTTGAAATATACTGACAATGCAATTAATTGAATAACCAAAATTGTGCGCATTTTAACTTTAATTGCATTTTTTAATAGTCAATACCACTAATACTACTCAAGGATACTTACACAATCTCGTTTCTTTGTGCAGCAATGGTGGCCACTTGTCTAGGTTTCACATTGGCACTATTAAAAACATATTTAAATAATTAAGTTCGTTATACTGAAAATGTAACAAATTATGTAAAACAGGTAATTATCTCTAGATAGATTTTCTAGTCATAGTCATTTATGTCACTGCTCAATACTTTTGTATATAACACACACACTACCTTAGCTTTTTTCTTTGTATTTTCTATTCTACGTTCTCTCTTTCTCTTTCTCTTTCTCTTTCTCTTTCTCTTTCTCTTTCTCTTTCTCTTTCTCTTTCTCTTTCTCTTTCT
>WURS02039446.1:0-11314 GCA_011762765.2 Rhinocypha anisoptera
CCGCCTACCTCAACACTCCCATCGTGGGAAATACAGTTACACCCAGACGGCCTGAAAGGCGAGTAGCGGGTGAGTCCATTATTATTGGGGAGCCTAGAGAAGGGAGGATGGGCGAAGTGGCGGGGGGAGGGGAGGAGGGCAGAGGGGAGGGGAAGCAGGAGCCCGCGTGGGCCGGGACCTTAACGTGTGTGCGCGAGAGTGCGTGAGTGTGTGTTGTTCCTTTCGAGGGTGCGATGAGAGGGGGGAAGGGGAAAAGAAGACCTCTCCGGATGAATGTAGGTCAGAGGCAACCTTCTTCCCTCCCCCCTCCCCGGTAACCTTTTTTTTTATTTTGCTCCCCTCACCGCTACCATTGGTTCGGAGAAGCGTCCCGCTGGGGTTTTCAAGGTCGGGAGAGACCCTTATAAAAATTTTCGACCCTGAAAACACACGGGTGCCCTCGAAATTTTCCTCCTCTCTGCCTCTCCCCCTCTCCACGGACCCATGGACGCCGTCGCTGCCGCCGCCGGCAAGGCGTCCCCCAAGAGAAACTCCCCCGAATGGCGTCCCTGTGAAGTAAAGTGTGTGGACTCCCGCCTCGAAAAACAAGCCGCGAGGAGATCTCGAACAGAAATGCCTTTGGAGGTTATAGGAAGCATGTATGCGAATGAATAATGATTAACGCAGTAGTGTTTTAGGGAGTCCTTCCATGAAACACACCGAGAGGGAAACGCCAAAGAGATCCATGGATACCTGAGATTAATAATAATTTGTAGTAAAGATTAATAGCCATATTACCAAAAGGGTATCTAGTGTTCCATGGCGCTTTCATTATTTTGAAACTGCGGATATTGGGTTTCACGGTGTGTCAATCGTCCTCCCTCCCACGCGAAAACAATTACCACAGCGGTGACTTTTCAGCGGCTCGTTTAGATGAATTTATGCCTCATGTTTTTATTTTGTGAGAAATGATATTATGAAGAAGCGAAAAAGATATACCGATGCGTCATCATATTCTGAAGACGCGAATGATATTTTGTCACTGCTGGTGTAACATTAATTTTGCAACAATTATTATGATGGATCAACAGCAATTTTGCTAAACGGAAATTGCCTCGTCGCGTCGACGTAGGGGCCCATGTCAGATTTTAGATTTCGTGTCGTATCGCATGTTCTACAAGCAAGAGAAGGGGAAAACAACAATAGACCAACAACCACCGGGAAAGTGTTATTTTGATTTGGAATAATATAGGCGAGGATGTTGTTTATTACATTAACGAATGCCTAGGATCTTCGAATAAAAAGAACAAAATTGATCAAAAGTTATTTATCTTTTGTTGTATTCGCGAAAAGTTGTTTAATACTACCAGAAGAAATATCTAATAATCTACGCAGTTCTTGCGTTAGTAGTTCTTCGTTCGTTCAATCTATCAGTGAGCATCTGCCAAAAATTGGCATTAAACTCGCAAATATACAATTTTGTTGTTGGTTCATAAGTGGAATAATTAGCTACTGTTAAACTGGAGTATTATCGATCATATGTTATCCCCTAAATATCATCTCTTTAAATATCATTCGTTATCAAGACTGGCAATCGCTGGCAATGTTTCTTCTTGTAATGAGTCGTACATTCAGTAGTTACGTAACTGCAGATCCCCGAATTGATTGAAAATTATCTTCGCTTCACTTTCCTACTACGTAGTAGTAGTATTTTCGTTTTTAGGGTGCTTCGACGGCTATGGTCATTTCGCACCTCTATAATACATAGAAAAAAACCCAACTGAACACACACAACGCCCACGAGGGATTCGAACCCGCGACCTTTGGGTTAGCCGGAGAGCATGCTACCCACAAGGTTAACCCGGTTGACTCCAACTACGGAGCTGACAGGAGACATTTTAAAAACGTTTAATTTATACCTTAGCTTAAATATTCCCATTAAAAAAACTAATTTACTAACTAACATTAACTCCATTTATCATGTTTATGCTCAATGCCAAAAACAAGGCAGGGGAAAATGTTTGGCAGTTCGTGCACTTGATTCAATTGGTGCATGAATAAGTTCCATAAATATAGAATCGAAGGTTGTTCGAGAGAGGTAGTGGAACATTTCAGTTGACAAACGTAAACACATCAGACTAAGCGGGGAGTGAATGGAGAGAGGTCCGGCTGAATAAAAGATGCCAGAGTGTCAGGGGCAAGTGGGTATTGTAATTTATCCAGTAGTACATCATGGGAGGCACAATCAAAAGCTTTGGTTAAGGCTTTGGTTGGTCAAAAGATACCTCTTCCGGTGACAAACAGAAACGAATCCTTCTTCATCAGGAGGTTGTTAGGTGTTTTCGAGATTCAAAACGGTGATTTCAAGAGGTGTTGTAGTTTTTCTGCCAAGGTTTTTACGGGGTCGTCTCAGTTCTTTGCATTCTACTGTTTTTTGTTGATCTAGGCACATTTCAGAGAATCTTATGATAAGATTGCTTTCGAAAACATCAAGGCGCTATGCAAGTCTTCCTGTCTAACTTATTTAGAATTTCAACTGTCGAGTCAAACTTTCGAAAGTCGAAAAGTTGTTTCGGTGCACTACACCATGAAAATGGTGTAGTGAACCGAAACATCTCGGAATAAAGATGAAGTTTTTTAAAGTGGAAATTGCAAATTTTGTAACTTATTTCTTGGTTCATAGACAGCTGCATATTAGATGCTTAATACACATACTTTTATTACATACATATAATAATAACAACGGTATTTCTGAAATAAATAGCAATTGACATCATTAAAAAAGCTTCAATGATTTGGGAAGCATTCTTTAAGTAGAGTATCATAAAATTTCTTAATAAAAATGGCGAGAGAACGGGTTTTCTTCAAGTCGGTGTGGAAATGAGTTCCATATTTCGCGGCTACCACGACAAACGATTTTAGGAAAGTAACTGAACGACGTGAAAACATTTTCATGATTCTTCGATTCGTTCTTGTAACCATTTTATGTTAAGTAGTTCTGAGGTAAAACATATCTGTCATGCGATTCTATCAAAAACCAAAAAAATTGTAGAGGGATTGATTTCTGTCGCATTGGAATTTGTTGTTACGAGCCGAGAGGTGGAGCGGTTGGGGATGATGAATCCGAGACCGTCATGGGATGTCTCCCGAGACGAATGTGGTGCCGAGCGGGTTAGCCTGGTGGGTAGCGAGCTCGCGGACTAACCCAAAGGTCGCGGGTTCGAATCCCACCTAGGGCATGGATGTTGTGTTTGTTCAGGTGGGTTTTTTCTATGAGTTGAAGAGGTGCGAAACGACCATAGCCGTCGAAGCACCCTATAAAACAAAAAAATACTACCACTACTACGAATGTGGAATCCCACTCGCTCGTCTTCTTTGTCCTTTTCGTCTTTTGCCCGGACGCACGACGGCGGGCGCCGGCTGTACACTCGCGCGGAGGAAGTGTGTCTTATAGAAGAAAGCGAGTACTCGTTCGGTGTCATCGAGTGACAAGGCGAGTTTTTCAATTCTTGGCACCTCCTTACATGCTTCGATTGAATGCTTTAAGGAGATTAAATTTGGGACTTCTATACATTCATTTTTTCTAATGCTCAGATGCAGATAAAATTACGTTTACAAACTACGCTTATGAAATTTCCCATATATTCTTACCACTTATATCGCTCATAGGGTTTCATTCATTTGGTTCAGCTGACTTACAATTTGTTACGAAGAATTCTGCTCTGAACCACGATGGCCACTCAGTTTTTATATTAACTTCCCCCTGATTAGATACAATTCAACCCTTCTTTATCACAGCCTTCTCATCCTATATTAGTTGATGATCTATTGATAAATATTTATTTAAATATATCCTTTCGACGGTTTGTGCACGATATTTCGCAGATGTAAGTGTCCGTCGCATTGACCTTCTGATGGTGTCCTTTAATCCCGGAAGCTCATTTAAAACTGCTTAGTCGGTAACTTCATTGAACTTCCTCCCACACAGGATGTTTGACACTTAAAGTTTTATTCTCGGTCGTGTCGTGATTAAGCACGGCCGCATCAGTTGAGGACACGCGTAAAATCTCTCTCCTCTGTCTTCTGAGACAATTCCTCTCCGTTGGCGAAATCACTCGAGTCTTAATGTTGACTGGGTGAATCGCCGAGGTGAAATCAGGATAACTCAAGGTGGGGCTCTTTTTCAAGGCGTTCTTTAATCTCTCAATGGCGTGGATACTATTTGGGATGAAAAAAGCTGTCCCTCCTCATTATAATATTGTCAGTGGCCTAGGAACAACAGAGAGTAGTTGTTTGAAAATCTCCATTAGTAATTAGCAAGGCAGCGAGAATATCGAGCTTCATTTTTGGAAGTTGGCGTAGGAAACGCCTTTACTGCCTACTTTTATCGGTAAACCAACCTTGCTTATTACATTGACCAAGTATTTTTTTCTCTATCAGGAATATTACATTTTTATTATTTTAATGATAAGTTTTCACTCCTCGGTATTGAAATACTTTTCAAATTCGTTGCTAGTGTTTTCCCAAGGGTGATATAAAGATAAAAAAATATTCCAAATACAGAAAATATTGCGAGTTTTAATCCTCATTCTGAATAAATTTTTGGGAAAATATTTGTGGAAATGTTTCACCTAGAAATATAAAACGCTTTTTATCCTATTTCTATAGCACTTATAAATTATTAGTTGCAAAATTAGCGAGTTCGAATTTGCCGAATTTTATGATATTGAAATTTTCAAAAGCGTTTTGATAAAATAGACGGTTTGTGCCTTTATTTTCACCACTATGGGAAAATATTTCTCAGTAATAAGGGTTTCATATCAATGGACGAAAAAGTTCTTTTTTATATCCAAATAATGCAGACACTATTGAAATTTCGAACTTACAGGATGTTTAGACAATTAAATATATAATTTTTTAGATTTTTGAGCTGTTCCAAATGTAGATTTTCACAGAAAAACTTATTTTTTTCTTTACTATAAATTTTACAATTAAATATTTGTTGACATTTATATTACTAACCCTAATTCTCTGTTTTTTTCTGTACAAGTGCCTTAGTAAACTTTTTCTTTATCACTTTTTTTATCACAGTTTCAATTAATTGAGCGAAAAAGTTTTTTTCGAATTTATCGTGGGTGCCATTTGGATTTAAAAAGCGATCCGCATTCCCGTCTGAAGCAAAATTTATTAAATTCATCCTTTTTACCTGTGTATCAAAGTTACTGTTTATCCAATATTATCCGAAATCGGGCGATTTTTCGACCTATTTCTCCTGATAGGCATCGCGGGCGTGTATTTTGAAACCGAACGGCAGGCGAGTGCGTACTGGCAACTTCCTGATTCCAAATTCAACGCCGCTTCCTCTTTCGATCCACCGGGATCTGGTGATAATTTCTGGTTAGGTCTAAGTTTGAGAAATGTCGACAGCCACACATAGTCAAGGGTCTCATTTATATTCGGAAGGGGATACACATGAGACGCTGTCACTTCATTGAGAGTCACGCTAATTATGGTCGTGTACAAAATTGCAGCTATAAACAAAGTGCGAATAAATGTTTTTCACTGTCTTATACAGTAGACTTTAAAGAAAATGTTCAAAATAATGTATTAGATGTAAAAGAGAGGTGGCGTGGTTAATATTACGTTAAGTTTTGTATCATTAATTTAGGCACATCACTAATAAACGCGAAAATATTGTTTTTAAATGTATTTTAATTATTAAATGGATTACTCTATAAAATTCATATTACAGCAAAATATATACTAATCGTAGCTCCATTTTTTTGATTATACTAGCGATTGGCGTTACATTTTTTTCCACGACACTTATTTTTTTAAACTAATCCTACTGGAATATTCCAGACCGCCTTTATTCGCGGCTCATAAGGCCCCAGGAGATTATTTCCACCTGGTTCCCCCTGGTGATAAGGAACCCGATAGTTACCGCGATGAATAAGCACCGCTCTCCCGGTTGCATTAGAATGGTTGATGGTTATGTTTGCAGCCGGAAGTGGGAGACGTGCGCTCCCGTTCTTCATCTAATGCCGGTAGTTCTTCTTATTTCTCTTGGGTGCGCAGCTTCTTTGAAAAGTCAAACCCATCCTCCTCCTCTCCGAGGGACCGCGGAATCGGCTAATCGCAACTATACCCAGGTTCGCTTTATGAATGAAAGCAGTTTTGTCACCCGAGAGCTCACAAAGAGCCCTGTCTTCTCCCAACCTCTAAAGGGGTGTTTACACGGTGCGTGTACTCGCGCGGGTTCAATCAACTTCGAACCGTGAATGCGAACTTGAATGTATTTCTTGCGACCTCGAATAAAGGGTGTTTACACGGTGAATGTGTTCTCGCAAGTGATCTGTGAAATTTTCGGTGGAATAGCGACGCGTTGTGTGATTGTTTTTTTTACAGCACAACTCTGTAACAATATTGTTTACAATTAATGGTCAGTTAGGTGGATTTTACGAGTTACCATATCATGTAGGAAAGACGTAGTAAAATCGCAATCGAAACACAGCGGGATCAAAATCCGAATAAGGTGTTCAAAATACCGAAAAATGAAATGTCAAATTTAGCTTAATTCTGGTGCAAGCATTAAAATGCTTGCACCAGAATAGAACAAGTTCTATTTTCCTGTGCACGTCTCAAGTATTCGCTCAATTTTTCGTGTATACACATTGAATGTTGGAACGTGCAAGTGTTCGCGCATTTACCCGCGCTAGTACATGCACCGTGTAAACACGGCTTAAAGGAAGCTAATCAGTCATTTTTAAACTACCACTCCCCTCGTTTTCTCTCGATATTCTGGCAACCTGTTCGCTCGACGGGGGTATCTGTACTTCCCTCACCAAAGAGACACAGGGATTCCACTCCCAGTCTATCCACTTAACTTAGCACACGCACGTTGCATAACAGTTTTACTATCTCCTTGAAATCCAACCCACCATTGGAATCTCAAATTTCCCGACTTTTACAACGCCGTTGACGATAACAGTCGCCTCAACTTGTCTACACTTGAAAGCATAATGTCAAAATTCCCTCGCAAACCCTAGATTTTTCACTAATTGCACTCGCTGCCCACGCATGAAATTCCCCAAATGTTTATCCATTTCCTATGCCCGAATTTCGTGCAACTGCTCCCTGATGGCAATCCTCCTAATCTCAATTCTGAAACCGCTCCGTCCCAAGGCACCAATTAGACTAAGTACTATGAGACACACTTGGGCCACCGTATTTATGACCAAGCCATATTGCCGCCCACTTATCCAACTGTGTTATACGAAATTACTGTTTCTACTCGGTGAGTTAGTAGAGTCACTGGGATCCGGTTTAGTCGGGTTCTCCGGTAACGGTGACGTTTTAATAAGTTACTTCTCCCTGACGAGTGTCCGCTTCCTACACCACCCAGCAGGATCAAGTGGGATATAGTGTTAATACATCCGCCACTCATCCAGTGCTCTTGGTCTGGTCGAGTGATTTTGGCATTCTTTCAAATGGATCAGAATTCTCCTATGTGGTGTTCATTGATGCCAACGAGTGCTTTCGACAGTGTAGTACCTGGCGCCATGGTCTTCTTTTGGAGCTGCAATGCATTAACGACCCCAATTTCCTCACCACAATTCTTCCCAGTTATCTCCATACTCCACTTCTTTCGCGTTGTCGAGTACAAGTTTTTTCCCAGTCACTGAATGTTTATCACAGCCGTCCTTTCTTTGCCCACGATAATTAACATATGCCAACATGAAAATTCGTGACGCTACAACGAAGGCAGACGATACGGCCATTGACGTATCCACAAGCTCCATAGACGTTAACATTCGCAGACTTCAAATGCACCTCCGTAAACTACGTAGCTTGTCATGCCCATGAAAATTGAAGATAATCGCTTGTAATTATGAAACTTAGTAATCTGTTCTAAGAAGTGTTATTAGGCTACGATTCTCATATTTTTATTTACCACTTTCGAGATCCTATCCCAGTCCGAGATTCCTATATCCCAGTCATCACACATTGTCTTTACTTATCATATATTGTGATTTAACCTCACGCATATGCTGTTCTATGGACATTCCACCATTAAATGTACTTGCGTCACTATTCAAGTGTGCCGTCTATAAATCTCTGTTTGTAATTGTTTCTTTAAGAGCTTACGCCGTAACCATACTTGTAAATTATTGTTAAGTTGTGAAGTTTGTTTGAGACAAATTCTCAAAAACTTCAATTTTCGCTAATCGAATCCTTTAAGCCATATGATTCAAGAGAACATGAAATATCACTGTAGTGCAGTTTTGAGTTACATGCGTGCTACTACTCTTACGGGCTGCCCTTCACAAGTTCATTAGGTAATTTGGCTCGTAATATTTACTTCAAAAAAATCTTTAATTTCTAAAGCTTTTGCAGCTATCGCTTATCTCGACTAAGTTCCATAATGGACGACCTAACTGATTTTTCAGCGTTTCCAAGATTACAAATCTTTTACGTGAGAACAAAATGAATCAAGCCAAACTATTCCCGTTTAAGATCTTTTTCCCTATTCTGGAACTCTGCTTCTATTTTTCTGTAAATGAAAAAAACCAGGTGCAGGGTAAATATTTTATTCCATTTAATAAGAACTTTATCATCTTTCCATCATTTAAGTTTCTGTGGAGCTATATAAAATTATGGTGCCTTTAATGAAGCGAAATTTACTTAGAAGCTCGCAGAATTATCTCTCCATATTTTCTACGCAACTGCAACGAAAAGACTTTGGTGACAATATGTAAGGGAGTGGCTAAAATCAATGATACTTGTAATCTTCCCATATTTTTCTTTCACTCGTCAGTCCCTTTCATATGTGTTATAGAGTTTTGCTCCCGTTATTAATATCTTAAGAATATTCCGCGATTAAACGGCATTTGGTACTGGCCGGCAAAGCGAGACCTTTCAATTTTTCTATTACATAATTTTTCTTCGTTATAATTGAAAAACATACACAGAGTTGTCAGGGATTATGAAGATATTTTATCTCTTGAAGGAAACCTATAAAATTTGTCGTACCTTGGACGTCTTTTTTAACTCGAATTTATTTTTTCATAACCAATATTTGATTCTTCTATAGTGACTTCCCGTGGTAATCCGTTGTTGTATATAATATATTGTAGTGAATTTTTTCCAATTATCAAAGAGTAATATAATTCCACGAAAATATTCCTGAGAGTTAGTGCCTTTAGTGAAATAGTGCCTTACATGCATTTCTTGCAATGCCTTGCAATTATTATAGAATTGAGAATAGGTATTTATTTATATTTTAGCTATGTACCGAGTGAATATAGCCACACTGTTGCTATGTGAATCAATCACAATCAATTTTGACTCAGAAGGGTTAAAGCTTACTTGAAAAATTTCAAAATCATATTATAATTTTTTTAAATTATTGGATGGAAATGGAACATTATCTTTATTGGGCGTGTAAATTACCGATTAAACCCCTAGATAATTTTAGAAAGGACACCTTCTCCATGCTCTCCACCACGCCTAAAATTTCTAACATAAAATTTTGGTTTCCCCCAACGCATCTCTTTCAAAGTGGTCTTCTTCTAAGCCTTTGCCAATCTATTCACACTTGAGGCAGTTCCTATCCATTAATTATCAGCACATACGGTTCGCAATACTCACCGAATTTCTTTCAACTGGTGCTTTAAAAGCATCCTTTTTTATCGTGTTCATCACCGACTCGTAATTAGAGTTAATATTGACAGATGATGTACTTACCTCTGTGACTGAAACATCTCATTTTGATACTTGACGGGGAATTATTCAACTTTTCAGTTACGTAGGTACTATTTTGAAAGAATTTATGTTCTCCACAGTGATTGATAAGATAATAATATAGTATGTATTTAAGTTAATATAATTATAATAATGTAGTAATATAATTTCCACGGTGAAAATATCTCAGAATTTATTTCAATCATTCTAACAATACTTTCGACGACGTCTTACTCTTTCCCAAAAAAATTTTAATATTTATTTTAGTTTATTGAATTAACGTTGTAAAAAAATGAATATGAGTATTTAACTTTAATAGTCCCTATCTTCTCCAATCAAATGGCGGACAGTAATTGCGAGACCCCTCACTTCCTGCTTCTCTCTCTCGCGCTCCACGGGGGGTCGGAATCCGATAAAGTTGACCAAATACTGAAGATGTTGCCTTTTTTATACTGCCGATACAATATCTGAGTTATAAAAATAATCCAGCCCGTTATTCGTAAAATTAATGACTTTATGGTCTGGATACGTATCTTTAGTATTAGAAGTATCTCACCCACGGTATGGATTCATTCGATTTTTATGGAACACTACTTTCCAGAAAGGTATCTGTAATTCGATGCATGGTGGGGGGAGAAGTTATGCCTATTCAAACAGAGGGAAACTACATCCATACAAAACATTGTTCATATCATTTGGAGCGCAATGTCAAACTGCATATCATTACTTTTCATGCAAAATAACTACAAAAATATGTACACTACATTTCCTAACGATCCCAAGGACCTAATTCATTCTGATCTTTGGTGGTTCGTCTTCAAAACAAATGATATTTTAAAATGTAACCGTTAAGCAATCTATTTCCCAGATATTACGTGCCTTATCTGAGGTACCATAGTATGAAGTGGTCTGAAATATATATATTTAACCTCTACATTGAAGTAATGTGTTTAAAATTCACACAATAAAGATAACCTATATTTGAGCCTACGATCAATATGGCATATATAACACGCTTTCAAGAGTACGAGACGCAGGCTGTCTGTCTTACTCATTACCTTGGTCACGACTGCAGTGCGTCCGTGTGTACATCTACGAACTACCCCCCGTTTACATTTTTAATCGTCCCACAGTCCGATTTCAATTGTTTAGTCCCATCTACTGTAGAAAGACGATGCATGAATTACTCCCTTAACCTCTTCGTTAAAGTGAAGTGAAATACAGGGGGAACAGGTAAAATTTAAACAATATATTTAACGTGCATTTCAACCTACGTTCAACGCGTGGCTGTCAACCTCAAGTCCTCCGAACACATTACTACCCATGTTGACGAGAACACTTTTCCGTGTCTATTTCTTTTGTGAGGCTGAGGGTCGTACTATCGGAATAAAATTTATGCATGGCCGAGTTTAAACTTCAGTTACAAGAAACTGGGTTTTGGGGACGCTACGACTCATCGAAGCAGTGAAGCCACATAGAGTAGCCTAATTTTGACGAGTTTAATAAGGTGACAAAGTTACGTCGTCGACGACTATGTTTTGTCACCCCGGGATGGCGAGAGACACAACGGCATATGGTTGGAGTGATAACT
>WURS02039457.1:0-11313 GCA_011762765.2 Rhinocypha anisoptera
GAATCCCACCCAGGGCATGGGTGTCGTATTTGTCCAGATGGTTTTTGTCTATGTCTTGAAGAGGTGCGAAATGACCATAGCCGTCGAAGCACTGTATAAAGAAAAATACTACTACTATGAAATATTCTCATATTAAACCTTTAAATAAAAATGTCTGCAGTCATTCTTTGGCTGATATCTTGAGGTCAAGATGTTGCTGCAAACAATGGCATTCTCTATATATTACAGTGACAAAGTTAATTTTTAATTATGGCTAGATAATATCATTTGGAGAGTTCATAGTAGCTGTGTGGGTAGAGTACTTGGCTACTGAATGGAGGACCCAAGTTCAAGAGACTCCTCTTGACACCTACAGCTAAACTGTGGGTGAATGATTTTCTGGGTACCAGATCTTCCTGGAAACTTCGGATGGCACAGGGAAAGAAACTACCCTCTACTCTGACGGATGACTTTCTCACACCATTGGTCTTAGTACTCAGTAATAGGTGAGCTCTATCCTCACCTATTAAAATGACCTTATGGTTGAGTACTCCTGCGAGGGTTTTTAATTGAAGCTCTGCATTTTATCTGAATGGCTTATCGAAAATAATTTCTTCACTGTTGTTATTCTCCCTGTGAAAAGCACATGTAGTTATGAAAATTATATATGGCATCATTTCTTCATTACAAATCGATTATCCCAGAATCTTTTCTTTTGTTACAGACTATGGCATAGGCCAAAGATTGAAATCAGGTTTAGGAAAAAAACTTATTTCTAGAACATGAAAAAAGTTAACCTGGGCTAAATATGCATTCAGTGACCGAGCAATTAACTTATTGAAACACAAATTCAAACAAAAGGTTCTTAATATACAGAGCAAGGGCTTGAAGTATGCTTATCTCTCTATCTATCTAAGTTTTAAGAAATCTCATAGTTGATTGTGAATTAGCCATCAAGAAAGACAACTCCAGCACAAAAGAATGCATCACCATTGAAATTAGAGATGTGATAAATATCCACTCATCTTATAGATTCCTTAGGTCTCAAGAATTCTGTTGTCTCCCAAACAGTAATTGAAAAGAATCCTATTGTATCAAAATCTGACAAGGGTAATGCTGTAGTGATAGATAGTTGAAAGGTGACATATTAATAAAGTTAAAAACATTGAATGTGGAACCTCAGCTTTGATTTTAAGTAAAATTTTATCAAAATTAGGCAATACATTTCATATTGACAATCATTAATCTTAGTCTAGCACATGTAGTCTAGTCCAGCAACTGCAGATTTCTTCTTCGAAATTGTTTCCCCATTATCATGAATATATTGAGGTGACATTATTATTTCAAATCCATAGGGTCATATACCATAGATAACATCATAAAATATACACTCATATATTACAGATAATATATATAAATTTGTGGAGTTCACCAAGTGTTTTTCATTTCCGTAATATATATACTGTAATTTATCCTCTACGAATTCCTGAACACTAATATGATTTTTCAGGATTGATTTTAACTTCCCTCTAAATGAAGGTATTGATTGAGTGGCCCCAATATATTTAATTGACTTGTCAAAAATAGCAGAAGCTGAGTGCTATGACCCATTCATACAAAGAGTATTGGAGAACTGGTTATGGTGAATATTAATTTTCCTCAGTGTTATGAGTTGGGGAGGGTGAATTTTGACAAATAGGGCTCATGAAAGTATATAGACTGAGGGTAGGATTAATACTTTGCAGGGTGAGAAAAGGGGTCTGGGTGGGTAATCCAAGTACTGTTTTAATGGCTTGTTTCTGCAGTAAGAAAGCTTTAGGTGAAATAGTTGAACCTCCCCAAAAAATAATTCCATACGCAAGGTGACCATGTATGTACCTTTGAATAGTGCAATGAGTCTATTAATGGACAAGTCAGGAGCGAACTTTTTAATCATAAATACAGATAGCAATTTATTTTAGTCAATTCCAATACAAACATTGACACATCCAGCAATTCTTGAATCCAGAGCCCAAGAAATTTAACTGAGCCAACCACTGGGAAAAGGGTATTTTTTAATTAAATCATCCGAAGCATTTGCTCCCTTGGTACGAAAATGGACATGGTTTTATCATTGTTTAAAATGATGTTGTTAGAACTACACCACTTACGCATCTCGTTGCATTTAGTGGTTACATGGCCATTCAGATCAGAATTTTTTTTTACAAATATTATGCTGGAGGTATCATTTGCATATATAAAAGGTGAAATAATCTGGGCGATCATTAATAAACAAAAGCAACAATAGGGGATTGGGAATGGAACACAAGTTGATTGTTAATGGGCTGGGGTTAACCAGACCCCCAAGATGTTATGAGTGTATAACTGTCATACTGCGATCTATCACTCAGGAAGGACAACAACTGAGTGCATTACCAGAAATTCCCAGGGAATTGAGCTTGCATTTTAGGATTGCTCGATATTATGAAAGGCATTTTTTAGATCAAAGGAAATACCTAATTTCAAAGACTTCCTAAATAACTCCACAGGTCTATTCCATGGGTATCAATGTTGTAAAATAAAAACTTAAATTAGTTCTAGAGATTAATATTTATTATTGGGCCTGTGAGTTTTTGAAGACCATTACGTAAATTATTAATTACTGCATATTTGGATTCTAATAGTAATTCCCATAGTTTTGATATTAGCTAACAGAAAAAAATAAATTATTATCATAGACACAGTATTAAGTCTTTAAGAATATGTTTTAGGTACGTATTATAGCACCAAAAAATACTTGTTACAGCTGGGTAAAATGTTACCTTATATGATTCCTGTTTTCCTAATTTCGATAGGTAATGTGCAGAAGTAAAGTCATCGTCACCGTAGAATCCAAGCACGTATTGATAGAATTGGAATGGATATAACGGATATAACTTAAATAAGACTAGAAAGATGTTATGTGGTCAAATAGGCGAGTTTCAAAATCAATACAGAAATTTGCTGCAAACAAAAAAATGAAAAGCGTTAATCGCATGCGTTCGGGTCGTGCGGCTTGGTCTTGGTGGTGTTGTTTTAATACTTCGAAGGTTATTTCCGTTTGTTAGGCTTTAATTCAAGTGTAGACGCCCGCGCTTTAAACAAGTTATGTCTCTCTAGTGAGATTTTAAAGTTTCGTTTGGTTCAGATATCACAAAGGTGTTGTTTTATAAAAAAAAAATGAATCAAGCCGATGTTACGAGATTGGTGTCCAGACTTCGTATTCCACTCAAACCGCAGCATAGGAGACTAAGAAATATTGAAGGATCGTTAGGGAGAATCAATAAGTTACGAAAAACAGTAACAGGATTGTTCAAATATGAACGGATTGAATTAAATTTTAATCGAGCTGATGAAGCCAGAGGCTACGCTGAGCGGGTAGGAGAGCTTTAAAATTTAGAACAGAGTGAAATGTGTTTATTGTATATTTAATTTGTCAATTTTTGCAGTTGATATCAGACGCAATTCGTCATGGTGATGGTCACAAAGAGACGATGGAAATGGCAGATTATTGGCTTTTGGAGAAGCAGCTGGTACACAAACTTTTTAAAGTCTTTGTTCCGAGATTTCAGAATTCTAATCAGTCATACACTCGCCTATTGAGTGCTCCAAGACCATACCCTGGGGAATGGTATAAAAAGTCAGTGCTGGAACTGAAAGGTTAGTTTATAAAAGCACCGGAATGTTCTTGTACTAGATTAGATGTTTTTATTGATCAAAAGTATTTAGAAAATATATATACCTGGTCAAATATACAAGCACACATGAGTGTGCAAAAAAGTATAGTTAACCTACAATTTATCAGACAAGATACAATATTGCAAGAGGTATGAGTAAAGAACTTCGGTAGAATGCAATGGATGTACAGTAAGCCAGGAGTACATTGCATTATTAAATTTAGCCATGCTAGTGTTTCTAGCTGAGATCGGTAGGTGGTTGAAATTTTTTTTTTTTTGGAGCAGAGGTACAGATTTCATGTCAGGGGCATTCCCCCATAGTTCCAAGCCATAGGGAGGAACACCGTATTGAGTAGGGTGGGAGAAGGACTTCACTCCTTCCTTTTCAACACTGAAAATGCTGAGAAAGATATGACTGGAAAAGAGACAGCTCTATCATGTTTGTTTCTGGCAGCATTCAACCCCTTTCACTTTCGTAAAATTTAATATAAATGTCAATAGTCACCATAACTGCTCATTATTATTTGAATTTCATTACCTGATCTATGATTGTCAGCAATTTCCTTCCTGATCTACCCTGTTTGATTGTAATTTATATCAGGTGGTACCTTTAATTTTGTCCCATTGCTACTTTTTCCATATTTTAATCATTTGCTATTTCTGTGAATCTCAACAGCCTTTTGTAAGGCATCTTCATTCTCTGCTATTAGTACTGGACTTACGCATGGAAGCAGGTTCATCATACTCTATGAGTTTCTATACTATTTGCTGGACAGCATACACTGTTACGAGACTTGACAGACTTTTTTGTTTTATTTCAGGGAATCCTTTCCCATCGTTAATACCTGAATGGACCTATAACAAAAATTTAATTCATAATGTGCTGTTAGAGGAGGCTAGGAAGGATTTCAGAGCCTCTAAATTTTCTTCTGATGCGACAGAGACATCAGCCGAAATGGAAAGCAATTGAGGAATTTGCTCATGGTTTTAATATATTTATATGCATAGCATATTCTGAATTGAATGTTTAAAGTGTATTGAAAAATTGTTGAATGTAATGTAATTGGCCCAGCTGTCAATATAAAGATTTTTCATATCTCATGCTATTATTTAGTGTGCTTACCTATTGTGCATCACTCTGTAACCAGAAATGATGGCATTGCAAGTCGTTTGAAACTTGATGGTATTGGTATTCTTCATTAAATTTTCCTTGTAAAGATATTTACTGGTGGCCATCTGCTGTACATTTATTGTTAAGGAGAATGAAATCAACTCGAGATAAATAATAATTCCATGAGAAAGTTGGGTATTCGACTTAAAATTTTGAGATAAAAGAGCTTGCATGGTATTTAAATACCAGACTTACATGATGGGTCATCTTTAATTTTATTCATACGACACAGTCTCAGGCAGAACTTTGTGGAAATTCTTCATACAAGGGGTAAAGGAAGTAACACTGCTATTTCCTCATGAAAATTTATTTGGAAGAACCATGGTTTCATAGCCTTGCTACATCATCATGTAAAAGTAATGGAATTTACACAGTATGTATACCCAAAAACGTTATAAATATATTTGGGCGGGGAGAGAGGAAGAAAGGGGATTGTAGTAAGGGAAGTAACTCAAGGAGGGTTGAGATGGGGAGGGTGGTGGTGAAGAGGAAGTAGAAGGGAGGAGGAAAGGTGAGTCTGGGAGGGGAGGGGCCTGTGTGGAAATAGCAGTGTTACTTCCTTTTACCCCTTATTTGATTCAGCAGGGCTTAGCAAAAAATATTTCAAAAGTAAGACACAAGATGATGAAGGGTAATTACTGGTTATGGTAGGATTTTGGTGAACTCCAAATTAGAGCAACTGAGATCCACCCTTAGCATAAATCCCCATTCACCTCTGCACACTTCCCATCAGCTATCGTTCTGTCACAAGTACATATTCTCTCTCTCCAGTCCTTATATATGATGAAGATTCAGGCATGTTGTGAAATGCATACTTTCACGGTGAAATGTAGTGGCAAACTTCCTCAAATAAAAATTTATTATTGCTCTTTTATCTGTCCTATTACTCTTTTTAATTTCATATCTGCTGATGGTGTAGTAACACCAAACTCGAGTAATAATAAAATCTGTGGAAATTTGCCTCTTCATCATGAATATTCCATAATATCTGATCTATTAGTTTCCTTCTTATTGTAAGTATACTCTCATCATTCTGTTTTGATGGCTCTTCAGATTACTTCTTCATGGGTTAATCACAGAAATGATTGACTCCTAATTAAATAAAGGAGGCAAAACGAGTTGGGATGGTGCTCAGGCTCCTTAATTGATCCTTACCTTATGGTCGGAAGATTGGTTTATCTGTGACAAAATATCTTTAAAAATCCATTAACCAGTGAAAATAATAATATGTGTGAACATAACCTCTTGATTTGAGATGTTCTTGAGAAGATAAGTATTATAGGTGGAAGGTGTAATCATAGTGAGATAGGTCTATGGTGTAATGAGAATGAACTTTTTAAAAAATGCAATTAAAACATCGACAGTATTTACATGAATTAATATTTTATTTAGTTGCAAAATTTAAATATGGCATTGGATATCAGTTGCCACAAAAAAATGCTTAAAAAATTAAACGATCATCTCCAATTCTCTTGCATATTCAATAGTTTGTGCAGCTAACTCACTGGAAGGTAAGACTGTATCCTCTGTAGTTTTTTGATCAGAACTAAAATAACAGTAGTTGTCACGGTTAATAACCCACTTCCTCTGCAAGAGAATAAGTAAAATACTTGTCAATACATGAATGTATATTCAATAAGTTTGAATACCAGACATTCAGCCAGAGTATATCTTCAACATAGAAACAACAACCATTTGTTCTTAAATTATGGCTGTTAAATGTACCTAGCAAATAATTATAGCCAATAAATTAGTGAACTAAGTACAATATACTCTGGCAAATATTTCTAAACATGATTTAAATTTTTTTAATCTTATTCGGTGGCTTTCATGACCATTCTTAGATAATTGCAAGATTTTACTCCCATGGTACCAGAACTGGCATGATGTGTGATGAGCCACACTACATAATCTCACCTTAGCAGCATACTCTATAATGGCCTTTAAAGTTGGTAAATTAAGCATTCGGGCAGCTTCATTTAGGGACATCTTTTCATATGCCTTCTCCATACATGCTGCAATTTCATCTCGTATCGTATCCAATAGTATATCAATGAAGAAATCATAACTTTCAGCAGGAACATTCCCTTTCGCTAAGAAAATCTGTATATAGTGAAAAAATGTATATCATTATTTTTGTCGGAATAATTTGAATTGCATAATTGTTTACATTTATTTTACCACCCCACAAGACAATTAAAGATGATGACTATTTGTGAGTACAGCACTTGGCTACTGAATGGGGGGTTAGATTCAATTCCTAGTGTTGGCTGTCTTTGTACCTCCGTTTTTTGGTACCAAATCTTACTGGGAAACTACAGACATTAGAGCGAAAGGAACTGGGCCCCTACCCTGTGTAAATTTAGGGTTGAAAACTGTGTTTATAAAAATCATCCAATTCTCAAAGTTCCAAATTACAATCGTATATAGCATTAATTGCCTCAGATCTTCCCTCTTGGCATTTAAAAAAACACCAAAAATCACACGATTTTTCTTATTTCCAAGTCAAAATGCAGGTATGTATTTGGAAAATGTCATTACTACTATTGAGTATTTTTAAGAAAAGTCAAAAGAGGACATGAGCATCTCTCACATGTATCTTGGTAGTACCACAGAATTGGAAGACACAGGATAGATGGAACAAAGGATAACCCCAAAGGCTGTGTAAAAGTATGCTTATGGATGTCTTCAGGTTCCACAGTTTTAAAATAAACAAAGAACATAGTGTAGTAGCCTGCTACTGACCTAATGGCATACAATGCAAAGTGAGAATCTGGTTAGTATTATTCTTCTTTAAAAATGGCTTTCTGTCATACTATAGATAATTATGCTGACATATGTATATATACTTATGTAATGAGGTAAACATATAAAGAAATATACGTTTTATCGACCACCATAACTTGATGCTTAACTATTTAGTAATAGGATTAATTTAATTCTGCTATAAATTAAATATACAATTGATTAGAATTCTTAATTTAGACTAATCTTCGTTTGCGAGACAAGTAAATGATGAACAAAAATAACTGAAAAATTTAATATTTCATTTTGACAAAAGGTACAAAATATTAAAAATGTGTAGGCTAGAATAGGAAAATAAAAAAACCTATCAGAAATAAGTCTCAAAGTGACTATAAAAATGTATTTGAAATGAGTAATTTGATTTTACCGAGCATCTATTGCTTGTCGTTGTCTATATCCTGAAGATGTATTTTTATGAACTTCTCTCACCTTGTTATAACTTCCTTCAATCAGATATTGTTCCAAAGAAAGAGGATGTCTTATATAGATATTACTTTGTATCTGATCGGGAGGCAAAAGCTCAAGCTCAGTGTGGAACTCAGCCACACGATTTTGTGAGAGCAAAAACAAAAGATTAAGTCCCAGTAATTGGTATTTGTATGCAGATTCAGGCAACTGATCCCTAAATGATGAAGAAACAAAAAAATTTCATTGTCAGAATTTTATCAAAACTTGAAATCAAAATAAATTAAGAATTAAGTGTTCCTACCTATAGTCCAAATAATAACACTTCAATTGAGCCATATATCTTTCAAATGATGGTATATCCTTCATTGCAATACTCCACTGCGCTCCAATTTCAAGAACATCTCCTATTTGAATATAAACACAATTTTAGAGGTATGGCATTAATCAACATGAACAAAGTTCATCAATAGTAACTTAATTGAGATCTTACTTGCGAGTAGAAGTTCTTGTGGCGAAGCAATGGAGTTGGATGTTGGCAAAAACATCAAACGTGTCAGTCCAACCTAAATATTGGTTAAAAATCATAATGTTAATTTCATATCGTCCTTCAAAGACTCATATAACCCATAACAGTATGCACTTTCTTTCATCGAGTCGATCACACTTTTGATAACACGCCTTTAAATATTGCTTTTGACAGTTATCGCTTAATGTAAAATGATATAAGAAATATGGAAGGGGAATTTTAATATTTATTTTCAGGGAATAATATAAAGGTAGCATGACTATGTCTCTATTAAGGATCTTGAATGTAAACTTTTACATGACTACTAGAAAACACATGTACGCAATGGGAATCGAAGCTGTGGAATAATCAGGTGTAAATACTAATAATAAGTCAAACAAATAGAGACAGTGCCAAAAAATATGGCACAAAATATATGTGTACATAAACATGATATCCTGCAAGCCACTGCTAGTGGTAATCGTAGTGTACATGCAATTAATGATAAAATATAAATATAAAAAAATATTACTTGGATTGACAAACAACTAGAATGATATAAATAGTAACGATTAAATTAAAATCATCAAAAAGGTATAACATCCCTTTACTGGATAATATGGGGAAGTCTATTGCACAATTTAGCAAAACGATATTTCCATACTGAAATTAATTGTAAACAGGTGATTGTTTATGTTCTTGCATCTTAAATTACAGCTCATCCTTATATGCGGTCTGGATCAACCAACAAAACAAACCCAAACTTGGGTAATCAGCATTACCTGCTACGTAAAATATTTATCATTAAATTAAAGCAATATATGACATAGGGCTGAGAAATAAAAAGCACTAACCTTTAATTTTGAAAGTAGTTCCCCACATCTTTCAAGTTTCTGTGGTTTTTTAGTCCATTCTGCGGACAACTGTTGATAAAATGTCATTACTTCTTTCAATGCGGCCATGTTTATAAGTAGTTGACAGTCATTCACTGTCGATTTAATGACTCTTATGTTTTAATTTCGACTCTGTCGTATCGATCTTATCAGAATTTATCGATATAATAATCGATATTGATTGTATCTAAAACTTACGCGGGTTTAGTAAGCATAATAAACAAAATTAGTACGAGACAGTTGTAATTTTTTAACATTACCATGCCTAAACTCAAAGTAAGCCACATCGTCAGTTTCAGCAGTGAAGATCTGGTAGGTTGTATATTTTGCTTTCAAATATAACTCCTCGTTTGTCGTTATGACAAGTATTTCTATCATGCATGAAATTTACAGAAATATGAATAGGTACATACTAACGGGTGGATTGTCTTTAATTTTGTTAATTGCTATTTATGTCTGTATTAAAATAATGACACATATGTAGTATGAATCTGGCCCTACCCATCGAGGAAATGCCGACACAATGTGCCAAATGGCTATACAGCTTCTGATAACCTGTATATACATATGTACAGCCATCATATATACAGGCCGTGAAGCCGGCCACACAGCCTTTGACCCAGCAACACAGGTGGTGTATAGATATGACTCTTTGTTTAGGCACTTATAGGGCCCTGTTAATTTTCATTCATTCTGTAATGTTTAAATAGAAGTGCTGATGAGTGCTCATATCATTCTTGATGCATCACAAAAAGGTTTGTAAAACCTATTGTGTAAACCACTTTGAGAGCACGCTATTTAATGATGAACATTCTCATAAAAAACTTTTTTGTATACCATACATAGGAATTCATTCCTTAATTAGGAGGCAGGTTTTATATATCCTTACTGTTACGAAGGTCCGGATGCCATTGAGCTTTAAAAATTTTCAAATGGGTAAATAGAAGCATTCGTGGCCATTCCTTACCCGTGTAAAAGTTTGTGTTGCGATAAAAACTATAAACTGCATTGCATCAAATACTTCCGGCTTAGTGGAATTATTTTAAAATTTGTCTGAAATTAAAATATTTACTAATGCCAATAAATATATTAGGTATGTTGTGTTTTTGCAAACTAGGTTTTTGTCAAAGTCAATTGTCGTGATTTTTATCAACTTCTTTTGTAATTGCCTCATACTATCCCAGATAAAATACTGATTTAAAATTATAATATTTATTTCCTCCAAAATGAAATGAAAAGTGCATCATGGTCGTAAGGAAAAGGGAAGTATGCAGTTTGAAATAGTGAATCTAATGGAACTTCTGGTGAGATGGATGCAGAAGAAAACTAATGAAGTGGTGTTAAAATAGTAGTGGAAGAGAGGCATTTGTGTGAAATTCAATGAAAACAGGAAAGGTGTATGTTTTTGTTACTTAGAGGCAATGGGTTATTGAAGGCTGTAATGGAGGGAAGAATTTTTCGAATGCGACCTAGGAGTTGGAAAATAATAGGGATTTTAGATAGAATGATTAGTGTTTGGAGGAATGCTGAAGAAGGATTAAGTTGAGATGAAGCAGGGAAAATTTTCTCTGTAGCTCATTAAAAATCTCCATTAACTGGTAGATCCATTGGGGAATGTTAAGAGCTTCTATCTTTCAATGTGAATATATCTCCTTTTTGTTAATGTACCTAGGCCAGCATTTATTTCATTGCTTGCGTTTAATAAATAATAATAATAATCTTTATTCAGTCATAGCATAGCATTACCTATGGTGACTGTCGTCATTACACAGAATAAGTTAATTACATTTAAACACACATTGAAAAATACATACAACACAACGATACAAATAGAGAGAAAACTAGATACGGATCTTA
>WURS02039468.1:0-11313 GCA_011762765.2 Rhinocypha anisoptera
GCATAGTAACGAGGGTTTGTAAAAACAGCTTTATTTTCTCAAGTTCTCCAGGATCGTAGGATGGCGCATCTTCTTTTGGCGGATCACGTGCATCTCATTGTCTAGTCGATCACATGCTCGTGCGAGTGCCTGAGTGTGCTCGTGCTTTTTTGTGTCTCTTTTGAGCTAGGGTTGCAGGCTTGTCGCTGTGCGTGTTGTGACTGGCTTGTTGTAGTTGGTGTCGGGGAGAAGAATCGAGTGTTTGAGGCCTGCGTATGTACGTATTGAGTTACAATGTTGTGCGCAACTGGACTGTAGTTCTTAGCTTCGCCTTTGGGACGTGAGTGTGATAATTGAGCATTGTGCAGAAATACAGACTTTTCACGACTCTTGCCTTTTAACAGTCACATAATAGTGGCATAGTAACGAGAGTAGGGGGTGGGCATAGTAAATTTATTTTGTATTGAATTTTGTTGGGACCGAGCAAAAGTGGTATAATAGCGAGAGTAGCATAGTAGCGAGGTGGCATAGTAACGAGATTTGACTGTACATAAAAATTAAATAGTAGTATTAGTGTTTAATATTCAACATATTGTAATTTAAGGTTTAAGCTTAAATTATCCAGCCAATTTATTTTATTTCACTTAAATTCTTAAATGTATAATTTTTAATAGTGTGAAATGACCCAAGCTAGTGAGGCATCTTAATAAACTAAATAACTAACAACTCAACAAAGGAGGGTTTAAATCCAGCAAGCAAGCCATGCATTTGGAAGACCAATGTTAAGAAATTTTTAATCATGGTGGCTGATGGTATTGAAGAGTTGGAGCAAGAAAAGTCACAGGTTGCTAATTATAATAGCATCAGATCTTGAAAAAGTCAATGACTATGATGGAGAGAGAGAAATTTCAGCAACTTAAGTGCTCACAGGTACAATGACACAGACAGTAGAAATAAGGAAGTTACAGAAAATATGGCTAAAGGAGGGAACTGGAAGTTTCAATTAAGGACGACCTAGAGTTGTCAAAAAAATGAAAATCGTAAGAAACAAAGCTATATAAACCACATCTTTCATCAGGGTAGAGGTGCTAGTTCCTTTCCTTGTGCTGCCTGTGGTTTTGCATGAAGATGTGGCACCCCGAAAAAACTTGTGTTTTAGGCAAAAGTGTCCAGAGGAGTCATTGAGAATTGAGCCCCGATCCCCCATTCAGTAGCCATGTGCTCTGGATACGCCATCCACCCTATGAACCACCGCAACCTCTAAAATATGATTAGTGAACAAAAACACCTATCCATATTTTATCCCATTAATATTTTTATTATTCAAACAGTGTGATGTGTACTGAACCCTATTACTAGTTTGATATACTTCATCTTCTCTACTTACTCACACCAAGATAGGTTGGGGAAATGCCAGTAGAAAGGTACATATGAATTCAGTGAATAATGAAGAGAGATTTTTTTTTCAGGTTTTTCCTCCTGATTCACATGCATTTTCAATGAAATAAGGCAAAATACTAACTAAACTCTTGCTAAACAATGTACTGTGTTACCTATTTAAATTCATTTAAATGCAAAATTACAGGAAAAACAATACCTTTTTTCAGTTCCATCCCTTTAGGTCTTTTTATATGTGAAACTGCAATATTCCATTAAATGTGCTTTTCTCTAGACAGAAAGGGAAGTCGGTAACTCATCTGATCTCTCCCATGTGGTACCATAGATTGCTACATGGGAACTCATAAAGCTCACCTTTTACTCTTAAATGATATTTGCAATGTTTCACATACCACTTCATAATTCAGGGATTCTCGCATGTCAAATAAATGGACAAATATCTTTTGGGTGCTACTTGAGATGTTAGAGGAACTCAATACTGTATGAAATGTATTTGTGATCTGTGTAATGAACTGATAGATTAACCCATCAGCTCGTTCAGCCTCGTTCTTTTGGGACAGCTGTGTATGGGAGAAAAGTAGCCGCGGCACTCTTCCCATCTATTTCCGACATATTATTATTTCTGGTTTATTAGGTGATGGACCCAGGACGACTCTTATTGACCACGTAGCCTAGTTCCTTCCAAAGGGGTGGTAGAGATATGATTGACCATAGTCAAAATATTTCATGCAGGAATATATCCGGAAATGAATTCCATATTTATTTTACTTGTTAATTTCTGATTAATTTGATACAAAACAGTACATTAATACTTTCATTTAAAACCAGCTTTCTACTGAAACTCTGTGACAACTAACGGAAATGACGAGGGTGGGTAAGAAAACAATTTCCCACATCTCGGTGGACAGAATGCATCCGTCAAACTCAGCCAAGGGTCGTGAACCATCATAAACAGAACTGCGAAAGGGCACCCTATTCTGGAACAATACGAAAGTATGTCCATTCGAATCATTTTGGAAAGGACAGGCAATAAAATTTGGAGAGGGATTAGGGAGGGGTCATACGTACATGAATGTATTCTCAGTTAGCACATGCCAAAATGTTGATCAATTCTGCAGCCTAGGGGTTAATGATTGTTTCTTGCTTCTTGTAGCATCCAGAAATAAAAGTTAACAAGAAAACTTGTTTCTTTTATTTTTGCACATGATGGTAATACTGGAGATTTGATACCATTGACACCAATAATTTATCTTTACTTGACTTTAATTTCTGCATTTTATTTTGCATAACAGTTTTCCTCCAAAGCTGCATTTATTGTTCCTCATATTTTTATTAAATGTTAAAATTAAAAGTTAAATGAAAATTTAAAGTTAAAATAAAAATGAAATAATGTTCCACAGATCACTGATAAGAAAATTACAACTACAAAATACTTGGTGTTAATCACATCTCTAGAAATCATTTAAGTATAGATTTATGGAGAATTAATTGGATAGACACTTTGTGTCTCATCAACCACTTGATTCAAAGTATCTCACAATAACTTGATATGGTTCTGCTCTTAACATTGAAGAAGTTTTCTTTAATGCTTCACAACCAGCAGATACTGTTCAAGCTGCTACATGGTGATGTTTCCAACTGTTATTCCATTCTCTCGCTCCATTGTCTCGACAGAAGATAACCCTGTCTCCAATGGTAATATCATCTGCTTCATAAAAGTCGAACATGGTTGGATGCATTTTAAACAGAACCCTGAAAACATTTAAAATTTACAATTTTTAATGTATAACATGATAACAGCCAAGAATGTGTATTTTAAAATGATATTAATCATCAATGTAACTGAAGTTTAAACTTTACACATTCACAGGAATTGTTATCCATTGGTTAAACTATATAAATAATTAGAGTTGATTACACTGTAAATGGATTAGCATTAAATTTTGCATCGTTGTAATTTTCAGTTTACAGTATTATTTTCAATAAGTGACTGAAAGTTGATGTCGTAAGCAACTCGATCCTTATATTTATTGGCAAAATAATGATGACCTAAGGAAACTATTCTTGGAGAACCTTTTATTTAATGGAAATTGACAGAAAAACTGCATGCATGTTTTGTTTCCATTCAGGCTAGTAGAATATTGTCACAGCTTCTGACAAGGGTCAGGAGAAAAACCTGAGGAATCTCTTTCTTTGAAAATAACAGAAACGATTTGATCTTCAATACCGTGCAATAGGAGATCTATGTAAGAAGAGTAAAGAAAAGTGAAAAATGAAGGATAATATGATTTAAAAGCAGGAATATAGAACAAAATGCGATAAAAGCAAGAGATTTTTTATTGTGGTTACACTTGATTCAAAAAGTCAGAAAAAGAATTTTTAGGGAGCACACCAAAAAATACTGACAAACCCTCATGTGGCTTTTATAAAATTTGATTAGTAATCAACTGGTCAAAGTGGTTTTTTTTTATGGTTTCAAACTCCAAAGTAAGTACTACTGAGCCCTGCTCCAGCATAAATCCCTCTTCATCTCTACATAGCTCCTCATCACCCTCATTCTATGTAATAACATGATTCTTTTCCAACTGCTACCTTGCTTAACCATCACCCTACCCTTCATTAGAGTCTTCAATTTGCCATCAAATATGAGAATCACTTAAATCCATCATTCCAGTTTTCATATTTCCACCGACTACTGCCTTTCTACCCCCATTATTCTCAGCACTTCTAAGGTCTGCAATCTTTGGATGAATGGTTACTTAGGGATCGGTCATCTGTGAATCTGACTGATTTTATAGGTCTCCCACCTACATTAATCCCTTACTCTAGAGTTTCCCATGCCTCCTTTACCATATCATCTAAATACAAGTTAACCCCTAGACTGCAGGATACGCTGATCAATGTTTTGGCATATGACTGCAAAGTATATGTTCATGAATGTATGACCGCTGCTTTCGAACCCTCCCTAAACCCTCTCAAAATTTGATGGCCTGTCCTTACCAAAAAAGTTTGAACTTGAAAAAGCCCATATGAAGTGCCATTTATGATGGTTCATGACCCTCATGCGAGTTTGACGAATGCATTTATGTACTGTTTTGCATCATATTAATCAGAAATTAACAAGGAAAACAAATATGAAATTAATTTTTTCTATATTCCTGCGTGAAATATTTTGACTATAGTCAATCGTATCTCCACTACCCCCCTTGGAGGGAACTGGGCTACGTGGTCAAAAAGGGTCATCCCAGGTCTGCCACCTAATAAACCGGAAATAATAATCTGTCAGAAATAGAAGGACAGAGTGTCGCGGTTACTTTTCTCCTGCACAGAGCCGTCACAAAGAAACAAGGTTCCCACAGCTGAGGGGTTAAAAAGTACAGGTGACAGTGGAAATATAGATTTCTGATAAGATGCCAATGCTTCTAATCTACTCCTACTTTCTGCAAAACTTCCATCAGTTTTGCTCGCTCTTTATCAAATACTTTCTCAAAATCTTCAAAGAATACAAATACATCATGTTTATTTTCTATGTCCTATTCTAACATTATACTCATCACCACTCATTGTGAGTTCCTCTGCATCTCCTCAAACCAAAAATGAACTTCACAGAGCCATTCATTTGCCTTTGCAAACAACTCTCATGACTATCTTGTGAGATCAAACTAATGGCACAATAGTCCACACATGCTACTCATTTTTCTTACTTTGGTATTAGGATTAATATCAACGTGAAGAAATCTTACAGGCAAATTTGATCATAAATCCTTTGAATGGTTTCATCAAAGCTCTTCCTTTTCCTAAATCCATGAGTAATCCTTTTGGTGTATTATTTACTTTGACTGCCTTGATTATCTCCATGGTTATTTATTTATTTTAGTTTTATCAACAATGAGAATAAATTACAGGACAATTTGCAAATTTGCATGTATCTAAATATCTAGTATTAATTATAAATACAACATAAATTGACTCTTTTTAAATATTCTTGCCTTGATCCAAATATGCCCAAGTTCCTCATATACATGTTATACCTATCACACATCCTCATAAGAGGAGCAAGTTCTTTTCCTTACAAACAATTTATCACTCCTGCAGCACACAGTTTGCACGTAAAAATTATTTTTCTTATTCATCAGAGTCGTACACCATTAAAAATGTCATATAAAAACAATAAATCATTCATATGACTCCTCGTTTTCTAAACTATGTATGTTGAAGAGATACAATAATATGCTTGAAGGGACATAATTCTCCGAGACAGTTTAAGTACCATATTCCCCTTAGCAGTCACTTTTGTACCTTCTCAATTGTGTTCATATGGTGTACAATGAGGTGTACCCTTCCTAACTTACTGTTTAATCTGTAATTTTTTCATTCACTTGCACTACTCATTCTACCATACCTCCTTTTCAATTTCATTTCTCTTCTCAGTTTATCATTTACCTCCCAGTACTTCTGTAGCGGCCAAACTCGATGCGGCCGGCGGCCATGGAGTATTCGCCAGATGGCCGAACTAGTTCCACCGACGGCCGTCCGGAGCTTCCACCACGGAGCGGTGGAGTCACCAGATCGCGGTGCTAGTTCCGCCCGCGGCCGTCACGAGTTACCACCATGGAGTGTTGGAGAGTGACCCACAAGGGTCGCGCGTCAACCTTTACGGAGTGAAGACCTAGGAATTCTATATCTGTCCGCCATTTTGTAACTGTACCGGCCACCACGACAGGCAATCCCTTGTCTTAGAGCGAATAAACATTTTCACCTCAGGAAAGCAAGCGTCGATATTATTTCGATCCACCTCGCACATCGCGCCCGCTAAACTTCCTTCTTCTGTCCTCCAAATTTACATTTTTCCACTTCTTATGTTCTGGCATCATTCTAATCGTCACATGTCCATTGCTTTCTGATTCATTTCTTGTTCACTCTTCTGAGTACTTTTTCATTAGCTCTTGTTATTCCTTCATTAAGAACTTTCCATCTTAGCTCCACAGTTTTACATTGGTTATCCTAATTAAGTCTTTATTCATATCTTTCTGGAGTTCTTTCCTCTTAATTCCCGTAAAAACTTCTAGGTTCCATTTTTTTTAAATCTAGTAATATGTATACCTAAGCACCTTTGGCTTAGAGTTCTTTGATGCTTTTCTATTCCATGATCATTCCATGATATTCATGTTGGAGTGGAAAACAGAACTGTTAAAAAAATCTCGTGCGAAAATAAGAATTAAATCTGTGACCTTCAGATTATCTGGCAAGCAGGTTACCCACCAGGCTAACCTGGTCAGCTTCTGTCATCTACTGCCACAATTCATTTTCTTGAATTTTACATAACATTTTATTTTCCACTCCCAGGAAGCTGTTGCAGTTTATAATGCTGTTCCCATACATCTATGTATAAGCATGATGCAGTAAAATGTATCTCTCTGTGCCTTCTATGGGTATGTGCCTATCTTATAGAGTTTGAGCCATGTGTTCATCACAACCAAACATCTTCTCATGCAAAACTCTACTAATATCTTTGCTTGGTCATTTCTTATTCCTTAAATTACCTTCACTGCCTTCTGTTTTTCCATGCACGGTTATTCCAGTCTCCCATCACTACAACCTTCTTTCTTTCTATCAATGTTCCCAATCACTTGCTCAAGTTGAGCATATATACCCTCCTCTTCTTCCTCTTGACTACCTTTGGGCATACCAGGATTAGAGAAGGTAGTTGGTTCAGCTTTTGCTTTGATCATTACCGCTCTGTTTCTAATCTGTTCAATGCTGACTACCCTTATTCATAATTTCTCATTCAAAATCATGGTTATGTATAAATTAATAAGTGTCTAAAATTAGATATAAAATGGCAACAATAGTGACTATAAAATAGATTTAAAATAAATGAATGAATTAAAAGTTATAATATATGAACAATACAAGAATAAGATTAATAATACAATTTCTTCCTCATATCATGCAGGTGGAAGAGAAGCATTAATCGTATTTTGACATCTTATAATACTTACACATGGTCTGGTACAGGCAGGGATATCAAACCATCCTTGTAATTCTGCAACAGATTGTCGTGGGTAGATTTCAGCTCATCCCATTCAACCTTTTGGCCTTGGTGGCATATGTATGACCTTATTTTGCAATAAAGTGGTTCACTGTTATAAATATGGACGTATTCACTTGAGGGGAGTTCCTCCATGTTTCCTTCAGATCGAACCTGATACAAAGAAAAAGAAGAGAATGCACTTCACTAGGTACCATTTTCAATGAATGAGTCAGATGGAAGAACCTCTTCCAAGAGTATCATGTCCTTCATGCTTCCTCCTGTAGTATGGAGATCATTCACCTATGATTTGACTAAGATACAAGGGCGGTCCAGAAAGTAACAGATGTTTTGGTCTATCATGGCGTTGAGCGGGCCTAGAGCCACCATCTTGGTGTCAGAAAGTTCCTACACACAGTAAGCACCCAGCAGTACTAACTTGAAGATTGTGCCCCTCTTAATTTGCTCTCCGTGACATGTTAAAATGTGCACTCCAATAGAAAATCCCACCACTTGTGAGGTGTGTTCTGTGATTATGTTTTTGTTGGCAAAAAACCACAAGCCAATTGAAATTTATTGCCAACTTTGTGATGAGTACAGAAAAGGAATAATGAGTGAAAGCTGAGTTAGGCAATGGTGCATTGATTTTAAAAGTGGCTGTACCAATATTCACGATGAGGACCTCAGTGATAGGCCTAGCCTTGTCACTGATGAACTGGTGATGGAAATCAACGACAAAATTCGTGAAAATCTCATTGCACAATTGTGGAACTTTCTCAACAATTTCCCCAAATATCCCAAGTGCATGAAATTTTGGTGGAAAAGCTTGGCTAGCACAAATTTTGTGCTAGGTGGGTCCCGAAACTGCTAATGGAAGGCCACAACAAACAGAGACTGGCTGCAGCACTGACTTTCCTCGAAGGTTACGACCAAAATGGTAACAAAGTTATTTACCGTATTGTAACTGGGGATGAGACTTGGGTGAAAATTCATGTCAATTGTGAAACACAAAGGCAGTCTCCCAAGAAACCATGGAAGTGTTTTTGCGAATGCTGTAAGCAAGAAAGATCATGGCTACTGTTTTTTGGGTCTCCAAGGGTGTGATTCTTGTTTATTTTCTTGAATGTGGAACAACAATTAATTCAGAGAGGTATAGTGAACCACAAAGAAAGTTAAGGCACGTGACACAACACAAGCATCTGGAAAAACTTAGCGTGAAGGTTTTGTTTTTTCATGACTATGCCCATCCACACACGGCCAATCATACCCGAGAGCTCTTGGATAGCAAGTGTTCAATTATCCACTATACAGCCCAGATTTGGCACCAAGCGATCACCACCCCTTCCCAGCAATGAAGACATGGCTCGCTTAACTATGCTTTGATAGTGATGCCGAACTGCATGCCGGTGTAAACTAGTGGTTGAAATCGCAGGGGGCAGATTTCTACAGAGACAGTATTGAAAAACTTATGCTAGTGATAAGTACCGTAATTTGAATGGTGGCCATGTTGAAAAATTGCTTAAGAGTATAATACGTATTTCAAATGTATATAATACGTATTTGGTTTTTTCATTTTGTTAATTTTTTAATTTCAAAACATCTGTTACTTTCCGGATTGCCCTCAGATTTTTATTTTCCTATGGAAGTCATTGAGAAAAAATCATGCATAGATTTATTTTAAATTTGTGTGTCACAGCTGTGATATAAGGTGTAACTGTTGGGAAGATAATAAATAAATTTGCATCTAAAGCATTTTAATAACTAATGCAATATGATCTTACCTAATTCAGTGATTAAAAATGAATTAGTTATCTATAATTAAAAACCAACCACAGTCTTCAACCCTAAGGCCAGTTAGATTGCTGAGGGTAGAGCCTACCTAGTACTAAATGTGGAAATTCACATGTCAGGGTAATTGGGCCAGTGACTTTTTCTGTGCTACCTATGGTTTCTCAGAATCTATGATTAAAGACTAGAAAAAAGAATGACATAATGGAGTTTTCTCTTAACAAAACTTAAGACAAAGAAAGTCCATTTAAATATAAAAGAGTACATCATGAATCAACTGTAGAAGGAATGCATTTGGGAGTCAAAAATATTAAAATATGTAAAAATGACGTTTTTCCACATGCCATTCACTGAACATAACCTGAATTTCACAGTTTTGCTGTATCTTAAGGCAAGATAAATCCTGAAGATGTTGTGAAGTGATGAAACCTGAGTCATGTTCAACAAATGGCAATTAGAAACTAAAGTTACGTGTTTAACATGCAACATGAGGTTTTGTCCTCTGTTCTTTCAAAGAGAATACATTGCGACCCAATTAAAATCTACTGCTGTTATTTGTTCTTCCACTAACATTGTCCCAACAAATATTCAACAAGCATCAAGTTTCATTGCTCTAAAATATTTTGTGATCTTGGCAGAATGATTTGTCTTGCGGTGACCATAAGTAACACTGGCAAAGAGAGGTGGTTGCTACAGTATATTTTCATACTATATTTCATATATACAAGGAACATTGTTTTTAAGGCTGCAAGAGCATCTTCCTTCTTACAGCAGGCAAAGGGAATCCAGGAGATCTCAAACCCAGAAGTTATGATTACTAAATTAAGATTATTGGTAGGTATTATTGTCTTAGTTCCAGCAGCAGATTTTTATGTTTGGTCTGTTTTCCTATCTCCTTTACATTCATTGTCATTTCAGTAAGAGCTCAACGCTATCCATTCATGGAAGTGATGTTAATGATTATAGCATCAGGCCAATTACATTGAAGAAGAAAATGAATGATTACATCAACCATTAGTTTTTACATATTTTTATAAGTGTTTAAGAAATTCTTAATATTAAAGAAGATTATTGTAACAGGCATGATGTCTAAGCATTAATGGCACCAAATAGAGTAAGTAACTTACATATTTTCTTTCACATTGTCTGGATGTAATAAGGAGATCTCATCATAAATACAGGAAGTGAATGAATTCCTTGTTTGTCGTTGCCTTGATTACAATGAATGAGTTGATCATTGAATGTTAGCCCACGAAGAAATTCTAACCTGGTGCTAGAACCAAGACCAACTCTGGGTAAACATCAGATCATATTACAGGAAGTGAACTTAACTTTCTGAATAGAATTTGTGAAATTGATGGATTTAGGTGTAACTTGGTGCAACCAAATCATTACGAAACAAATTAGCTTAGTTATTTCACATGAAAAAACTATTCAATGATTTGGGTTTTTACTTTTTACTCATCATTGGGTACTCATGTTACCCACAATCTAGTAACATCAGATACCCACCCGTTTACTGAGCTCATAAAGAGAGAAGTGATTAGATAACCCCCTTCATAACTTTTATTAGGTAACCAAGGATGAGGGTTGTGCAATAAAAGACCTGAAACAAATGGATTTTGTAGCTTTTATGTATTTCCACAAAGTAAATGAGACAAAACTGATTTCATTGAGAAACATCATCATTATCATTGGAACTGGTCATGTCTCATTCATTCTGTGGAGAAACGAACAAGCTACAACATTTGTTTCACTGTGAAATTCCACTAAGTGATGACCTCCTCAGTGATTTTTAGAAGACCTGAAGTTAATGGGCATTACAGAGACAGATTATTCATGCCTGATTAAAGGATATACTACAGTAAATGCCAGAAATTATTATGCATGAACATGTGAAATTTCTCAATGATTTTTCTTGTGCCTGCTAACATCCTAAGACACACTACATGGTTTCCCATGTAATTTTTATAATAATATGGTAATCACAATGACTTCCAATTAAACACACCCATTATAAATACATTTTAGGCCCGTACTGAGAGACGCGAGTGGTAGGGCTACTTCGCCCTTCCTTGCGCTGATCGCCCCTTCCTCGTAACGAGAGTCGTCGAAGG
>WURS02039488.1:0-11312 GCA_011762765.2 Rhinocypha anisoptera
CCTTCCATCCTTTCCTATCTAGTGCTAGCTCTCTTGCTCCTTGGTAGGTCTTCCTTCTAACGTCTCTAATAATTTGCACTATATATCTGTCCCTCGGCCTTCCTCGAGGGGCACTCCCCTCTATTTTTCCTTCTATTATATTCTTCACGAACCTATTATGCCTCAGGGTGTGTCCTATCCACCTTGTTCTTCTTTTTCTTATTGTACCCCACGATTCCTTAGTTTCCTCCGCTCTTCTGTAGACTTCCTCGTTCCTAACTCTATCCGTCCATTCGCTCCTAGTGCGTAATATTATTGAGCATTTTAGTGCACTGTCACCAGTGCAATAAATCGAGTAACTACTGTGGTATCAAGTTGGATAAATTTTCAAATATTCGCGTCAGCTTAATGCACTATATTCTTCTGCGCGTTGATGAGTTTTTGTGCCTGTGAATCTTCTAAATATATATCTTGAATAACTGCACTAAATTAACTCATCTATTGATGTTATTGATTGAATGAAGAATGCATTTTTACAGTTTTAATTAAATGAGTTGTAGTTGTTGAAATTGAATTACGTTTAACTGCTACGCCAAATCCCCTTTTTAAAGGAGAACTTTATATAAACTAAAGCTTCTAATAGAGAAATAGCGAGGTATGCCGGGATTTATATATGTTTAATATAATTACGAAAATCAAGGATTGCAAGAACTCTTATGAAGAATTACACTTTTCAAAAACTCCATTCTAGAATGGTGTCCCATATAAGTATTTTACGGCAACAATTATTACAGCACTAAGGCTACAGTTTCAGATTCCAATCTATATAATGGAAATACTGCAATCAGAAGCTGTGGAGGGAAAAACATGGGAATACAAATTAACACAAATATCAATGTGAGTTCCTAAACGTTATATTATAAATCTGACATTCAACTAAAAATGTCCGAAAATCGAACCTACCGAAGGCAAGTAAGAACTGATCTATTAGAAATGCATAAGCTATTGTCGGAAGAACCATTCCCCACGACGCGACGTTCCAGTGATTTGGTAAGTCTAACATGGTCACCGGATTCAAACGGACGATATGACTGCACGCTATAGGGATTTGGAAATGATTCTTTACATGTAGGGAAACATGAGTTAGAATGCTTACAATGTCGTAAAAGTACAACTTCATTGATAGTATTTTTTTACTTATTCATTTTAAGTATTACTTCTGTAATATTGACAGCCAATCATACTCCTGCACGAACATTTGGCCTCAAATTAAGACAAAAAATCAATAAACCTTAAGAAACAAAGACCAACTTCATGAAACTTTTATACCTAAAATTTGGAAGACTTTCATAATATTCCTGGTACTTAGCGTTGAGATCTTTCTTGGCTGTGTTCTAATGGATAATCGAATGGATTATTGGTGAAACTATAGCTATTCTAAATATTTATGTTCAATGCGTATTGCGATTTTTCTACTGCAATAATCTGAAATATAGCAATAATATTTTTGGCATGATTTAGCTAATTTTAAAATCAGCTTAGTTGTCAAAATTCTTTACAAATTAATGTCTATGACATATCCGTAAAGGTACGCCAGGTAACGTGCTTCAATAGAAGTCATAGCGAAATACTCGTAGGTACTGCTTTTTGTTTCATTACAACACAAAATATTTCAATGAATCTGGAAGACAATTATTCAGAAAACCAATCACAGTATTAATCGTGTTACTCGGATTTTATCAGAATGTTAATGGCAGTAGGATTTCTTCAAGAAATATAAAGATAAAAATACGGAAATTCGTCAACAATAAACAAGCGGAGATTGGCGAAGAAGATTAATAAAGGTGAAATGAAGAAGGATTAGACGAAAGATGCCGACAGCACCGTGCCACCTGCGTCAAAACTTCGTAAATATTAACCCACAGACTTCTGGGCACGATCCATCGGCTTTAACTACCTACTTTATAATGCAAAACATTCAACATGCCGATGCATAAGCTTCGGCTTTCAATCCTGATTTTTAAGCCTAAAATTAAAAGATCAATTCCCTAAAATGGGATGTTTAAATTATTATTATCACTAAAACAAATTCCAGAAATAAGAGTGAAAAATTTTGATGAGAGGAAAGAAATGAGAAAGTTAGTGAATACGGTATACAAGTTTTTCAAGACAAGTACTATTCGAGGCCACGGGACCAAAAGAGAAAGCACAAAGCAATGCGTGAATGTTAATGGAATAAAGATTGCAATCAAAATTTCAGTAATCATAATCAGAACAGTGTCGATTCAAATAGTGGAAGATTGTTTCCTAAGCGAAAAACCAAAAATAGTACTTTTGACTTTTCTCGTGAAGGGTGGAAATTCATCGATAACAAACTTAAGCATAAAATAATTTCAAGAAAAACGTGTTGCCAAAAATTCCGATTTCTCAATTGCCTGAGACCGCAAATGTCACAGAAATGTGTTTTTTACCAATGAAGTTGCGCATCGAAGTCCTGGGGTCGACTTTTCAACAACTAAAGAGAGCACGTGGGGTGGCTGTTAGTTAACTGGCCCCTGTCACCACCAGCAATCCTGGGCTGGCGTCCAAAACATCTTCGCATGAGCAGACTGAGTGAGCTCATCGGCCGCCCACCACGAGAAAAAACGTCCTCGTCCGATTGGATTTTTCTCCAAATCACGGGGCCATAGCCGACGGTTTACCCTGCGTATAAAAATTCCACCCTACTACCGTCTCAGCAGCATGATTCAGACAGTTTATGCGAAAGGAGGAAGACCAAAGAATATCTTGCTGAAGGACGGACGGTGATGGAAGATGATATGCGCTCAGGAAGGAGGCTACCCAAAGGTTTATACGGAGGGAAAGAGGGAGGAGGGGGTCCGAGAAAGCGGAGCTGCGAAAGTGGAGAGGAAAAATTTTGATGGAACCTAAGGCCCTCCAATATCCGTTGAGGCGGGAGGAGATTAAACGAGTGAGCAAGTTCACGAGTTGCGTCTGGGACGATCCCCGGGAAAGGTAACTGTTAGGGTTGTCCAAAGACGAATCGGTCGAAGCGACTCACCCCCGGTGATTCCTGCACTCTTTACCAGTTAAAACTTCAGTTTCTGCAAATTGCTGTTGTCCTAAGTTGGCAGAAGTTTTCGAGTTGGAAGTAATAACAGTTTTATGCTACATATTAAGTACTCGGAGGTAAAAGTTGATTTTAATTCGTTTAACCCGAGGACTGAATTTCATTTTTAGTTCATTTAACCTATTATCACTACCTTCAGTATTATCGTAGGGTGGAAACGATAGTTATTTCTTTTACTCTAATGGCAAAACCATGGTCGTGTGATTGTTACAAGGAATTGCAGTGTTTCGTTCTCTCAAACTTCGCGATGGAGAAATTTCCATCAAGTAACGCCTGAAACTGTTAGTTCATTATCTTTAGTGTATCATCATTCAGCTTAAAAAGTGCCTAGGAATCCAGAAAAATAAACTTTCTGGATAAAGATAATATTTTTCCTAATAAAAGATTAAATCAATATTGCGCTTAGGACAGGTTTGCTATAAAATTGGGTTTTATAGATATAAATCCATTTGTACAAACATTAGCAATTTTCTTCAAAGAACTACTTTAGGAATATCCAGTTTATAAGAGAAAGGAAGGACCACAAAATTCCCCGAAAATATAATTATTTCACCAAAACATTAAAATGTGACATGAAAAGATTAGCCTATTTATTTTGTAATCACTGAGAATTGTACCTCCTGAATGAATTTTCATCCGTTCCCTACTACAGTAGATAAGAAGAGGTTCAGGGGAGATGAAAGGAAATGTAGAGAAACTCTTCGGCAAAGAGAGTAGATTTTAGACTTAGATTTAGAGAGGGATTATGAAGCGAATTAGATCAACGCATATCAGAGAGAGAGAGAGATAGAAAGGATACAACACTACATGAATGTTAATAAGGCAATGGGAGCACATATTAAAACGATAGAATTTCCTAAGACTTTAGAAAAAAGGAGGGAGAAGCTTTGGTGAGCTCATTTGAAGTATCAATAATTACCTATCTATATATCAATGGCCAAAAGGTTTCGTTAATTCGATATTAATTCCAATACCAATTAAAACGAAAGCAGTAGAATGTGACTGAGGAATATAAGAGAATTACTTTGATCTCAAATGCAGCGAAGGTAGTTATACGAGTAGTCTTTAATAGAGTGGATAAAAAGAAAAACGAATAACTAGGTGAAAAATCATAAAATCATAAAAAGAGACACGCTCAGGTTGTACTTCGTGGAACTATATCATATTTTCTGTAGCAAAACTTGTACAAACGTCCACAGTAATTAATAAAAAATCATCACGACCCGGCTCTCGACGTAAACAGCAATGTCACCATCGGGTCGAAACCTGATGGCTGAAGTTGATGGAAGTTTTGCAAAATATATGAGTACATTGGAAAGTTAGGCGTTTCAACGGAAACCTGTACATGAATCGGGAAGGGGAGAAAGACGACTTTCCGCTGAAATATTTACTTTTTACCTTGCACTCGGAGGAGATGGTGAAAGAGATGTGGGAAGCGGTGGAAGCAGGAATAAAAGTGATTGAGGAACTTATCAAGTTACTGAAATTTGCGGATGACCAAGCTCTAATTAGTCATTCAGCCAAAGGACGGCAGACCCTATCGATCACTTTATAGCACCAATGTGAGAGGTTTGGATTCACTTTAAAAATTAAATTAAAAGTTGATAATAAGAAAATAATAAAAATTTAGAGAAGCTGAAAGGGGAAACTAAATACAAAAATAGGAGGAAGTAATGTGAAACAGGTAGAAAAGGGTACTTTCTAAGTTAGGTTTTAAGAAAAGTGTACTTTGAATTAATGTTTACTTGGGTTACAGTCGTAGAGGGAAACGGACGTAGCGGTAAGGATATTAGAAGATAAATTACATTGGAAAAGGACACTTTCGCAAAAAGGAAGGAGATAAAGAGAGGGGCATTAAGGAAGGACATGAAGGAAAGATTATTGAAAAGCCTCAAATGAAGCGTAGTAATACATGGGTATTAAATCTGATCTATGAGGAAGGACGATGAGCGTAGATTGGAGGATGTTGAGATGTGAATTTGAAGAAGGCTGACTAGGTATAGCGGACGGCGAAGAAAACAATGAAGGAGTTTCTAATATTGGTGGGGGGAGGAGAGACAGCTGTTGGGAGAAATCCGAAGAAAGTAGGAAAGATGGGAGGAAGGAGTACTCATGATGCTATGGGTTGTTGAAGAAAGTTATAGTGGGTAAAATGTTGAATAAGCGAACTAGAGGTAGGAAAAAATAGGCATCTTAGAATAATGACGGATATGAAGTATGTGAAGTTGAAGAGGAATTTATCTTAGTGCAGGGATCGCCATTTCTTTCTTAGGAGTTCATCTTAAGACCTACATTAACCTGCAAATTACCGAGTTTATTATATTATTTATATTATTATAATTATTTGCATATAACGGATATTAGACGAATGATTGCATTAGTAAAAGAGGCCTTTGCGAAAATTAAAGAGTCAATGAGGGGGGCCCTAAATAAAGAGTTGAAGAAAAGATTAGTGAAAACCCATATATATATCGTATATGGAAATACTATATGGATCGGAAACTTGATCCACGAGGAAGGATGAGGAGCATATATTGGAGGCTTTTGAGAAGTGGGTTTGGCGACGAATGGAGAAGATGAAGTGGACAGAGAGAGGAAAACGAATAAAGAAGTTTTGAGAATGGTATAGGGGAGGAGATGCGTTTGCTGCGAGAGATCCAAAAAAGACAGGAAAGGTGGATGGAAGTGTTACTCTAGAGGCAATTTGTTGTTGAAGATTCTAATAGAGGGTAAAATGTTGGGTAATCGGGTAGGGACAGGAAGAGAATAGGGATTTTGGACAGAATGATAGGGGGTAGGAGGTATGCAGATTTGAAGAGGGTTTAAATTTAGATGTTACGTGGCCAACCTAGGCTAAAACTCATCAAAAACCTACTTTAACCGGTAGATTACCCTTCAGCATCATCATATGTATATACAGATCAGAAAATGTGGATAAAATAAGAGAAATAGACTAAAACACTGTGTTGTTCCCAAATCTTTATTCCTTCGAACAATCCGCGTGAACAGAAAAATAGATGTCTTAAGCAACTGAAAAGTAGTAATGAAACACAGAAGAGATAACACCTACTATTCCCTATAAGAAATTCCCTTGCATTTAATCTTAATTAATTCCGAAAACACATTTTCTTAACGTGTACTGACCACTCCCGTGCCCTCTCGCATGGCACGGTGTAGATTTAGAACTATAGCATTAAAATATAGCCTGCCCACCGGCGTAACGGCCTAAATCTTCCTCCCAGCGTCCCTTTTCCTTAGGGAAGTTTGTTAATCCCTTCCGACTACTCGACCAAATTACCCACTCTTCACTTTCAACGGTTCAAACTCACTCAGCCCTCGAGAACCTGCCATCGTAATTATCACTAGAGGCCGGGAGACTAGAGGGTGAAGGATACACGTCAATTACTCTCCAGTGTGACGAACCCAAATTGTGACTCAATTTTTTCTACGATAGGCATATGAGTACATTCGATGGCCAGTGAAGTTTTTCTGATTGATTAAACCAGAAGTCTTCGCGCTTCGTGTCTATAGTCCGGTCTCTTAATATCGTCATCCCAACTACTTGGGGGTGCATATACCGAGATAACACAGACAACTGCCATGAATGTATTTATTTATTTATTTACAATATAATCTTGCAGTTGGCTAAAAGCCAGGTGGCAAGTATAAAAAATGAATGAAACCAATGAACAATTATAATGCAAAACTGCAATTCATATTTCCACAATTAGTCATACAGCAGTCGTAATAAAAAAAATAAAATTTAAAGAAAAAGCATGCTCTCAAATGCATATTTAAAAGTTACATTGGCCAACCTCTTCTTAAAACATTTAACATTTTTGCAACCCTTGCGTAAATAGTGAGAGGTTTTTAGGGAAAGGTTTTAAGAATTTTTCAGGTAACCTGTTCCAATCCTCAATAGATCGGTTCACAAAGGAGTATTTTCCTTTGTCACTCTTCTGTTTCCTCGCCTTAATTTTAAATTTATGATCATTTTTTCCTTTAAATGTGGGTTTTCTATCCGTTTACCAATTTCCAAAATTATAAAGGGAGCAGTTACATAAATCCTTTTATTGCGGTTAGATTCTAGTACAAATCTAAAGACGCGAAACCAGCGTCGAAATCAACCACCACCCAGATTCCGGCTAGTGGTAACCGGTTTTGCAAGTCCTCTGGGACTTAAGGCAATTGTAATGCAGTTAACATACGAACAACATGGTACCCAAGGCCTAGCACTATCCTGGACGATTAGTGAAAACTATCAATATTGAGTAATAGTCCTTGTTTGAAAGTAGTCGACATTAGCGTGAACAACAACTGAGCTTTTCCTTCGGTTAAAGACGAAAGACTGCTGAGACCCGGTAAGAATCAATAGTTAATTGCGCAATAGGAATAAATTTGATTTTCGTCAACTATTATTCCCCATGTCCTATTATTTACAATTTTAAAGGAAATAGATGTAATTGCATAAAACCAATTAAAAATTAATGTTAATGTAATCTGTAAAAACAAAAAGAAATGATGGTCATTTTGCACCGCTCAAAATCAAAGCCAAATGAAATTAGACTCTCGAGATTAAATTAACGCTAAGGTTAACACTTTCGTTAAACTTTTAATGACCTGTACACATTGTTTTCCAAAATAGATAAACTTCTTGCCCTGTCATAAAATTTTTACTCTATAGAACAGCAATCGAACATTTTAAAACACCTATGTGAAAATGTACTCGCTGGCCGAAATGGGTGAAACATTTTCCCTTTAATATACTATAAGAGGCGGTAACAATTAACTGTTTCTTTATGCGAATAAGATAACGAAATATAGCTGCATCAAAAACAAAATTCACATGGAAAATATGTCTTAAGCGATAACGCAAAAGTCGTGATTAAAACCAGCTTCCCCTTGACACCAAATCACACAAAATAATTTGGAATGTTAATGGCCCAGTTGTCATCTATAATAGGTTTCACTTAAGAAAAAGCTTATATTACATTCGATTTTACAACCTATTAACTGACGTCACCGTCGAAAACTTTTAACCCAATTGTAAAAGAAATATTCGCTGCCGTTTCTGAAATCAAAACTGGCGGAATGGAAAGGCGTGTGCTGCCGTGCGAATTCTTTCTCTCGAGGCAGGAGTTCGACAGAGTAGTCATTAATCAAGCGTTTCACGGGATGAAAAAGTTTGATGAGAGAGGAATGATCCCCCAGTAACCGTACCCCTAAAAAAAAATGTTCGCGTCACCGAGACCCGTGGCCACTATAGGAAGCTTCTCGGCGACAAAATAGGATCGATGCGAATGGGGGGTAGGGGCTCACTTGAGAGCAAAGAATCTCATTGCACGTATGCATAGAGAGTATTCCGGTGCTAGAGTTCCACATTTTAACCGGATTACCGGCGGGAGTAAAATGGAAGACATGGTGGTGGGGAACGAGGAGTAGAATAGAGCCCGAGGGAGTAAGCTACATGCTTCCCTCTGGGGAGGAAGCCCCTCTAACGAGAAGGAAGGGCTTTCACAAATGGAGGTCGAGGAAGGGAGGAGTGGTGGAGAAAGGGAGAGAGAGAGACAAGAGATGGCCGGGAAGGTTGTGTGATGGAGTGACGGGGTGGTTTTTAATGATGATCGGAGATGGAGTTCAATGATGCGTCAAGTTCCCCACGCTGGAGCTTAAATTCGTATGGCGCCATCAGCTCAAGAGCGCGGAAGAAAAAGTCCCGACGCTCGCCGCGAATTTTAAGTGACTTTTCCTACGTTTCCCGCTCGAATCGCGTTTTCCAGTGGGTCTCGGAGGAACTCGGAATAAAACACGATGTTTAGCTCGAGCGTGGCGCAGGTCGAAACGAAAACTTCTTCTGAGAGAAGGGTTTTTTTTTTATTCGACTCGAATGAACAGCACATGTCAATTTGCAACGACGCTACTGTTCCTTACCGATGATCACCAATCTCTTAAACCAGTGAAATTCTTCTCATTTAAAAATTATCTTTCTCAGACACTTTCAGAATTTTTTTAAAAGAATTTATTATTTTAAAATGTAAATTATAATACTCTCATGGTCCATTCGTTCTCAGGCTTCCTGGAAAGTTTAATCTACTGTAATTCTGTTTGAGTATCTCATTCCCGGATATCGAACACAATTCCTTTTCAAGTATGATAGCTTCTATTTAAATATCCCTATGCATGGAAGTAATCCCGGATCAAATTTTACCATAAAGCACACCAGTTTACAAAGGCGTCATAAATGTCTCTTTTTCAGCGTGTTATTAGTTCAAAACTCACCTATACTCTTTAGCATTAGGATACACTGACAACAAGGGTCATCCTGCGCCTATTAATACTTTTCTATTGACTTATAAAAGAAAACTATGGCTGTTTTCAATATTTTGGAATTCTTGCCTCATTAGACAACTTTGGCCATTTTTTTTAAATCCGAGATAGCTAGGGAGATCATTGAAAAACTCGGTTTTAGTCATATTGAAAAAAATTGTGGAAAGCAAAGAAGTTGGATAAATGGGTTCTCTATGAACTCTCAGGTAGGAACGTGTTGAGGTGTTCAGCGATATGCTCTTCTTTGTCGGAAGAAAGAAGGAATTTTACATAGGAAAAAAACTCTTGTTGAAAAATGAATCCATAGAAAACTGTCGGTTCTGCACAGATTTTAGATACGACTGAGGCTCCGAAACACATTTCAAAATGTAATATTAACAATAATAAGAAAATGGTGGTGTCTGTATGGTGGTCTATGGTGTAGAGTAGTTAATGCATATTATTAAAAGTATTATTCACTATACTTTTACTTTTAAAAACTGAATCAATCAATTCTGATAAATAATAGCAAGAAATTGAAAATATGCACCAAAAACAGTGCGCTTCAAACCCAACATCGATCAGCAGTCATGTATATTTTCTGCTACACAATTATGAAAGATGAAATTGTAAATAACGACGAGCAAATGTCAGTAAAAATCGTCGAGTTTACCCTTACCATCCGTATTCTCCGGGCATTTCACCTTCTGGCTGTCATATTTTCAAGCATTTGGGCGCAGTTTGTGGGGAGGGAAGAGTCAAAGAAGACACTATAAAATCTCTATTTAATGAATTCCCATATGTGCCTCCAGATATTTCACTCAAAAGAAATTAACGCACTAGTATCACGTTGAGAGAGGTGCGGTAAAGTAAATATAAACTATTTTAATTAATTAGCTAAGCTTAAAGCGCGAAAAATGAATATTTGAACTTTGTTTTTACAATAGGTCATTTCGTTTACACCAACCAAATAAAAGGAACGTACGGAATAGTAACAAATAAATGTCAGAGCAAAGAAAATATATATAAAAATAACTTCCTCCGTCTCACATATGACAACGCAGTTAGAAGAGAGAATGGAGAAGACCTACGTGCATCGTTCAACCCAATGGATCAAGTACTTCAAGAATTTAAAGCAAAAATCAATAGGAAGTCTAAAATCGCAGCACGCGGAAGGGAGGAGCTGCCGGCTGACGTTGCAGTATGAGTAAGGAAATAGGAGCAAGTAATTTTTTTCCAATTTGAAAAGATGAATAATATTGGACAGAAGAAGGTTAATGGAGACCAACCGCAGACGATCTCTAACTAAAGTGGCATCAATGAGTATGTTCAAAACGGATATCGTTAAGAAGAAGGAGCCAGTGCGATATAAATTGTTTATGTAAGATAAAACATTCTGGGGATCAAAGCTGTGAACCACTGCCAACAGAAATATGACTCATTCAAACCTCGGTAGTAGAGAAGTGGTCGAATAATGAATTGTAAACGGGATAATGACAATAGAATGGTAAAATCTAAAAAAGGGAAATGAAAAAGTCAAATGAATTACAAAAACAAAAAGACAAGAGCCTGTTCGAAATTTAAAAAGAGGGAAGGTATAAGTTTACACGAAATAAAGGGAAAATATGTAAAGTAAATGATGTAAATATGAAAATTAGGTGATGAAGGAAAATAGGTAAAGTAAAAAATTAGGGGCGTATTCCCTTGTGCTAATAAATAATCTCAATCTCCTTAGTACAGCTTACGGATGACAAACATATAGAATAGAATACATTTATTTTAGCCCCCACCATCAGAATCCCGCCCGACTCCTGCAACCTCCCGAGATGCAAAACTTGCTCGATTTTTACAACCCCTCCGTCCCACTTAACCAAACTCCTACACTCCCTCCCCATCT
>WURS02039499.1:0-11312 GCA_011762765.2 Rhinocypha anisoptera
AAGCCCAGAGATAGTCAAATCAGTCTTAGTGCAACTAACGCCAATGCGAGAGTTGGAATTGATTTAGTTTTCGAAAGGAAATATCCGGATTTAAAACAATGGCCATCCTTTCAGAAATATAATACTTTTTTGAATAGATAACACGTCTACAATAATTTAATTGGTGCATTATTAATCAATAAATTGTTTTTCATAATCCTATTTGGCCTTGGAGTTAGTGTAAAGAGGCAATGATTAAATTAGGCAATGATGCTAAAAAAATTAGAAGACAAAAATTAATGCAATTCTTTCATTTTGTTCTTTTTGCCAAATAAGTCATCGCTCCGAATTATTAGTTCAAGATTTTACCTTCTCGAATTCACAACAATTTCACACAATTGTTACCCCAAGTGTATGAGACAACGGTCAAACAAAAAATCAGCATTTAGTAATGCTGCTGTTCTTCCTCGAGGTAATGCATATAGGATGATAGATAGTTAATGACATCACATTTTTCAAGGACAGTATTATGTCTATTGGCAATCCATATTAGGGTAAAGAGTCGTCCGAGAAGGATATTGAAAATGAACTATGCTGATGCTCATAATAACAAATTCTCAGAAAACAATAGAGATTCTGTAATACAATTAATCATTCTGTCATACGGTTAGTTGTATTACATTATTGTCACTTAATGAAGGTGTTCCAACACGTGACGTGATTCTCTCCAGTATATATAAATGGTGCTGTAAATAAATATGTATTTCAATAACTACTGCTTCTCATCTACCTCGAGCAGAGGCATTCTTTCCGTATGTAAGAACAATATGCAAAGAAAGAGTGGAAAACATGAGAATAGTGTATCGTACTCTGGTTATGGGCAATCGATAATTGTCAGTTGTATTCAACTTCGGGAAGGGGGAACCGAATGTCCTCTCCTACAGCAGTTGCTCAAATCCCGAGTTCACTTTATTATACCTCTTTTTGTAAATCTCCGAGTTGGTTACTTATTCCAGAGTATTTGTTCCGCTCAACTCCAAAGCTCTTGTCCTACCACAAGATGGGAGGGCTTTAGCCTGGTAGAGCATGGGCATTTAAATTCCACGGGGATTTGTTTATCAGACAAGGTTGGGCAAGCATGATTGCGTGAGCCACTCCCACTCCCGTACCTTATTGATATTCACTTTCGCAACATATGCCTCCCCTCTCCCCTCCTCTAAGGAGACGGTCCCGTACTCATCACACTTTCTTCTCGTTACATCTGAGCCCTCCACTTTCCGCTGCCTCAAATCCCACCTCGCATCCTCCCCATTTTTCTTTCCCTTGCTATGCGAATATTCAGGGCTTACGAAACTTTCTGAGCTCACAAACCTCTTATGGCTTTGGCGCAAGTTAGATGATTTTTTTTATAAATGTGGGTAGCTTATTGTTTTTACACGTTTATTTACCCAGAAAATGACTAGAATAGAAAGTCTTAAAAGTATATGAAAAATATGATTAAATCTATTTTTATGACTGACGATAACTTGAGGCTTTTCCTCTAAAACAAGACAAAATAAAGAGTAGAATAGAATAAAAGTAATAATTTCAGAAACCTCTTTATCTAATAATATTGCCATTTCAAAGGAAAGCATATGCTCATTTATTTCTACGAAACCTTTGTGAATTACTAATAACTACAAGCTATTGCAAGCTCCTATAACTGAATATGTACTCGGCGAAGTTAAAGGTTACTGACCAATAACCACGACACGAATACTTTCACGCCTGAGGGAATATTAGAACATATGTTTAATGTTTAATCCTGCGAGTATTAAAATAGACGATAAAAGAATAAAGACCTATGAAACCTATTTTAATAAACAGCTTCCAAAATAATATATTTTATTTTATTTTTCATAAAGGTTAAGAAAAATTTATGTTAAATGGAAATTAAGTGGTGGCTGAGGATGAACGATTCCTATAACAGAATTTTTTATTTGTAAAAAAAATCAATCTTCAACCTAAAGTTCACTTTTACAAGAGAAAACAGTGTTTGACTAGTACTAAACCTAATGGTATGTGAGAATTTACATATCACGGTAGAACAGTCATTTAATTTCCCAGTATTAGAAAAAAGCCATCACCACCAAAATTGCTAGGTAAGTTAATGTTAGGCGCCAGTAAATATTGAAAAAATTATCCCATAAGTCATTTTACCAATAATGATCTCGCTAGCTTTGGATTTTTACTACTATCATTCTATTTATCATTATTATTATTAATCACGTTAAGACCCCGAATGAATCACGCAAATTACAACTATGTAGGCGTTTTGTTGTTTTGTGTTTCTTCTATTTATTTTTGCGATCATTCTATTTATTTTTATACGTAATGATGAGTATATTTGTTCGCATGTATTTCCTAATTCTGCAGTAATCCTGCCCTCTCTAATGGATGACCTCCATCTCAAATTGATTTTAACTGGCCAATCACTTTATAGCGTCCCTAATCTCATCACATGCGAGTACACTCTCCTCAAGTACTTTCGTGTGCTACAGCATAGTGTGTCCGACGTCAGAGACCAGAGTCCATTTTCTAGAATTGGATGGGTCCTCCACCAATGACCGATAGACCGAAGTCACAACAATGGGATTCGTACCCTTTGGTCACCTCTCTACCCGTCTATCTCTCTCGCTCTCCATCTCTCTCATTCTCCCTCCCTCCCTCTCTCTCTCTCTCTATCGTTCGGTCATCCCTTTTCAATTCGAACGACAAAAAGAAATCAACCGACACTGCTCCAACCAACCCGTGGCCTACTTTTCTTCCCCTCATCTCGCCTCCCCATTCAAACCACATCTCGGAATATATATATATATTTTTTTTCATCCAGTTCTCGCACCATATCTCCCCGCAGACCCTACGCTCTGTCCGTCCTGCTACCGCCTCCCTCCCCTTTTCTCCTTCCCTACCCTGCATTCCTTCCATCCCCCACCCAGCCCCCCTCCCCACCCCTCCACTCCACTCCATCTCACCGCGACCTCTTAGCCATTTCCGCCCGCCCACCCCTGTCCTTTCTCCATTTTTGAATAGAATCATCATGTAATCCCTGCTATGACAGCCCGTCATCCCCCCCTCCTGCCGCTCTCTCTCTTTACATTGCTTCCCCTCCTTTCTATTCCCCTCCCTCGCCTTACATTTAATTTCCGAGCGGATCTCACCGCCTTCTAAGGCTTTCGTCAGAGACCCCTTTCTTCCCGCCGCGTCCCCCCCTCCCCACCCTCGCTTCTCCTCCGGCGCCGCGAGCCTCACGACACCCGATGAAGCCCGAGGCCGACGAAGATGCCGCTCTCCGCGGTCATGAAGCATTGATTCAGCGAGAGAGAGAAGAAACGGCGTGATAACCAAGGAGGGAGATGGAGATGAAGTCTTCGTGCTAACCGAACGCATGGGTTCATTTTTATGGGAAGAAGGATACATATGTGTTTTTTCCCTTCCCTTAACTCGCTGCACATCATCCTCAAGCGCTAACCAAATTTTCCATCCAATTCCGTCATTCACACGTCTCTGGAGACATCATCTTCGATTAAAATGCATCCATCCACGGAATTATTACTCTGTGTGTCCCCGATTGACTCCTAACTGCTGCCTAGTAATATTGTTCGTTGTTGTTAATACTGTTTCGTTTTTGTGCTTCAGTGGAGAAACTAGGAATTGATTACAATGACAGAAGAGTAATATTCCAAACTCCACCAGAATCAAGTCATCATAATGAAAATGGAAAGTGGAATAAAAAGAGAAGATAATATAAATAAAGGAGTTAGGCAAGGTGTAATCGAGTGATGGTTTTTTTAATAACTATTATAAAAAAACCATCACTCTATCATGGAATTCCACCAAGTGACGGCCTCCACAGTGAACTTTGTTCGAAGGGTGTAATCTTTCACAAGAAGTGAATGGAGAATAAATTAACATGCTACGTTTCGCGAACGACATAGCAGTCGTAGTAGAGAAACGGGAAGAAGTACAGTCTACCTTGAACAAAATGGAAAAAGTAATCAAAGAGTTACAACATTAGATTAAGCAGGAAGAAGGTTAAAATACTAGCATGCGGGAGAGAGAAGCTGAGTGGAGACGTCGAGATACAAGGAGAGAAATTAGAAAAAGTGGTGTCTTTCGCCTACTTGGGAGACAGACTGTTAATGGGTGGGAGTTCTGCATATATAAAGTGTAGATTTGTTCAGGCTAACAATGAGAAATCATTCATGGCGAAGAGGTCACTACCATGCTCAAGTAAGACATCAGTCCAAACAAGGAAGCAGTATATGAAAACGTTCGCATGGAACATGGCTCTCTCTGAATCAGAGACATGGACTCTTGGAAAAACAGACCAGAGAAGAATAGACGCATTCGATACATGGTGCTGAAGGAGGATGTTGGATTTAAAAACGAGGAAGAGTACAGAAAAGCGGAGGAGGATAAGTCAATTTGGAGTAGGATAATTAGAAATAAAACAAGGTGAATTGGGCACGGCCTATGGTACAATGACTTCGTTTCGAGTATAATATAAGGAAAAATACAAGATGGGACCCCGTTATATATAGGGAAAACTATATGAGACGTTAGAAAGAAGTACTACCAACCAACTTTTCAACCAGTCTTTGGATTGAAGTATTGATGATGATGATGAAGTGTGATGCCTTTCAGTATACACACACCTAATTGCATATTAATAATGTTATCTTTACATTAAACTTATGTAGGCACTCCATTGTTATCACGTTCTTACACTCGGCAGAAATAATCAACAATTAAATAAGGGGTGTAACCTATCCATTAACTGTCCACTGTATGCATACAGCGAAATTTCCATTTATTAGAATGGGACTGGTGAAATATAACTGACCTACGTATGTATCCGTAGTAGTTCCTTGTATTCGTTTGCACCCCAAGATTCCACTTGAGAAAGATATCAACCCTAATGAAAAAATTTGCAATGAATAGGTCTCAGAAACTTTTTATTACTTATTTTAGCATTTTACGTTCGAAAAATGCCTACCAGTAGAAGTAGTAAGAATGAATACGTGACCGGATGCTAGTTGGTGAATTAAACCTTGAAACTTTAATTTTTACAGAATCCTCCATCGTACTGGAAGCCACTATGAAATGACATATTAAATGCACTCAATTGAAAGTATTTTTTCACGATCTCGGGAAATCAGATCACCCTCAAGTGCTTGAATTCACAGTCGACAAATTTATAATGCAATTCATTTAAACAAAGTTTCCATAATTCGCAATGGGAAAGTGCCATATAGCACTAGAGTAGACATATTTCTATAAATCAGTCAATTGAAAATTTTTAATCTTTTTCTTAACATTAACAGAAATATTTCAAAACTTCACATTTCTAAGTATCAAAAATTTAATTTCGTATAATATTTAATATTGCATAGTAAGTTTACTTGTCAAATTGATAAAAGGGCTTTGAACCATCTTGTCATATGTTTGTATGATGGCATGTATATTTCATCATCATATAAATGCCATTGATGTTGTGGATTACTTTAAATAAACACTATTGCTATTTTTGAAAAATGTATGACATTCCTTAACAGATTCAACAACATATTTTTCGATAAATTTTTATACTGCTTATGAAAAGGAAATGTCACCATAGATGACCGGATTTCAATACGGGTGATGTTAAAAGTGTAATAGTCGGTATCGTGTAGGTAAACAATTACTGGTCTCTTAAATGGTTCAATACACACCAAACGTATCAATAAAGTGATTTTTCTTTTCGTAATAGATCGTTATTATTTGGTTTATCGATTATAATTACATAAGTAAATAAATAATATATTTCATCTCTTCAATTGTCGATAAAAAACTAGGCCAAGCAGTAATAGTATGACAACACAATTTCCCCCGTAGACTATATTTTTCTATACAGTTTTAATTTTTGTCCCAAAGGAAATTCCTAAAAAGCACTTCTCCTTCAGCTTTTCCTTCGCTTCTCTCATAACTTGGCTCCTGACTCTCGAAAACCTAAGCAATTTTTCAAGCAAGCGCCAGATATTCGCAATGACGCCAGATTTTTAATGGCAGCTATGAGCCGATGCTTAAAATTAAATAATATCTCCACTAAACTGAGAAATACATGTTCCTGTTTCCATTTATACATTAACTATTATCTTTCAAATAACCAAAAGAAGTCGATCACAATGGAATGATGGACCTAAAGAGGTTGCGCCCATAGCATTAGGGAAGTCTCCATTGGAAACCTATATAGGTCTATCAGACATTATGCAGAATTATATTAAACCGCAGTGTTTTCAAGATTAGATGCCGACTGTAAATACGCGCCCGTTTACCAAGGCGAGAATGGGAGTGGCCAAAGATAATTTCCAGTTGAACGAAGGAGATGTCGACAATAATCCGTACAGAGTCATCGTAACGATTCCAGCAATAAAGCTGGGTAATTAAAACTTGGCGTTTCCACAAATAATTTTTTATTCACGAGCCGGCTCCGTTAAAGAGTAAGATTATCTGGTGACAACACACGGTGACTCCAGCATTGTAATGAGGAAGGAAATGAAAAACCACTATTCTATTTCTCATAAAATCTACAGTCAAATAGCTGTTGTCTTGATTAGAAAAATGGATACTTGGAAAATATAGAGGCATTACATAATTTCCAACCCAGAGTACATTTGGCGAGAATCCCATAGCATATCACTGTTTTGACTCTACGGTCGGTTTGATAGGTGATTGTTAGATGATGGTTTTTAGACAGAGATGATGTTTTTTTTCTTTTTTCAAGATGTTATTCAAGTCTGGTTTAGTTATTGAGCTCTTTAGATGGGGACGAAGGGCGCATAAAGATGGGTATGGAAGGGGAGAGGAAATCATTTGCAAAAATATAAAGAAAAATACCTAAATTTGATACGAAATTAATGAAAAATCTTTCGGTAGTTTTTGTGAATTACAAGGAGATGGCATTTTTACACTTATTAAAATATTTTAACTTCGGCCGTTTTCGATGCATTACATCTTCAATCTTGGATGACTTATGATGTAATGATGATGTATATCGAAACCTTTCGAGAATAACATATTCTTAATGGTGGAAAACTGCCATTATTTGGCCATTAATGTGTTTGAATTCACCAAATGACACTTGAAACCAAGCCATTCATTGAATTTCATGTCTTTCCGATAAGAAGAATAGAGAAGAGTATTTCAATTATTTGAGGAAGCTTGTTACTTTAAGAGACACGGAAGAAGACAAATCGTTATTTAGTTACATCGATATTGTTATAATATAACCGTTTTTCTGATAGTTAATGCATATATCAATGTGGTGATTATTATCTCACCTGACATTTTCTCCTTCGTATCATTAGCGCAGTTCACTTTACCTACCACGAAAAATTCACATGCGTCCGTACTCCTCATTAAGTTGATAGGTACGTCCTGGCATTAACCATTCCTTTTGGGGAACATGGTGGTAAAACTCGTCATTTCCAGTTTGCCCACGGGGAAACATACATTCGCCATTTTTTGATGCGGGAGGCACCTCGACATGCCCCAACGCCCGAATACGCCGGAATGCCTGAGGGAAGAAGGGGAAGAGAAGCGCGCGCTCGGTTGAACAGAATGTGCTGCTGCTTGCTGCATTCACGCTCCGCCAAATCGAGGACGTGGGGACGAAGTGCCGTCCTAGAGGAGAGCAGTTGCTGGATCCTGGGGAGTAAGTTCCGCAGTGGCCCCACGAGAGCCTCATGTGAAGTCTCACATCGAGTGTGCGATGGAGCCGGAGAGAGAGACAGAGGAAGACGAGATTGATCCGTCGTTCGACGAATTTCACGCACTAAACACGAAAGAAGGCTTCGTTTGAACAAACATTATGTCGCCCTCACTCTGACGGCTTTCGATGTAATGATAGGGGGGAAGGTTGTGAATTTAACAACCCGTTATTTGACGTATATTTTGGAAACCATAAACGTCCCATAATAACTCATTTTCATTTTTAATGTAAACTGTTGTAATATTTTAAAACTGTGACATGAGGTTTGTTGGAAGTGGATGCTCTCAAGTCTCAACCTAATATATCTATCTAATATAGCCGTCTACTATATCTAAATGATGATATACAAAAAAGCCGGTGAAGTATATTTTTGAGATCATAAAACAAACTGCGGTATCATATCATGAGTTTCACAGTAAATTAAATTTCAAGCGATAATTTACGAAAGGAAGAACAACTAGGAAATACAGTGGTGAGTATATGGAAATACAGTTAGAGATAAATAATCCGTATCTTGATTAGATTAAACTCCCCATCCTAATATTCTATGCATATTCTACTGTCCCGAAAAAACCTTCTTCACTTTATCTTCCTTTCGTCCTCTTATTTGCCAATTGTCAAATATATTTTCGCCTTTGATTCTTGCTTCCGGAAGAGAGGCGGAACTAATTCGAGAAATTTATTTCGTCCTACTAAGAAGTTTGTAATTGATGTCATTCCTTAAAGAATGTCCGTGGATCATCTGGAACATTCTCCCTAGATTAACCATTATCATTCATCATTACCATCTACTAATAAACATGTAAACACAGACGTCTCCTGAGAGTGCATTACCAAAGAAAGTGGCCGAAGGAATTGAGTGCATGATTAAAGAAACAGATGGTACAGATTTATATATTCGGCAATTATTTCATTCCAAAAGTCTGTTTGCCTAGCTGACGGCCAGCGGATCTTACTAGATTGGCAAGAAATTTCCTTCACCAAAGTCAACTAAAGGGTGTTTTGCAGAAACATAATCGTGTGATAAAGAAATATATTCAAATAATATATATTGCCTCCTTCCTTCTCAAGAGGAGAAACAATTTAATGATGGTTTTCATTTGAGATAACTGTTAAAAGAGAATTTGTCATAGCTATTATAATGGGAGAAAACTATCAGTTACAACAAAAGGGGAATATTTCTATGACAGAGAAAGTCATTACAGTACTTTATGTCTACACGTAGCAAAACTAATAGGAACTTCTTATGGATACTAATTTCCTTTTAATGGATCCCACTGGTTCATTTGTTATTATGTCGTTGAATGAGTGAGAACATTGAAACTTTACACTACAAAATGCATTATACTTCATTCTTTACCGGCTTACAGCGATTTTGAGAATTCAAGTTGTTCAGCTCTGAAGATGTTCACTCCCATATGTATCTTATAAAGATGCGCCAATGAATAAACACTGGAAGCATCTGCTCAGAGACGGCAGAGGTAATAACAGCATTGCAATATTTCGTTCCTTGTTTCATAAAGAAACGTCTTCCCTTGTTTCGTTATGGAGATGTAGAATATTCCGTTTCAAATGGAAAGGCAAAACGGATATGAAATTTTGTGATCGTCGAATCAGTATGGTTCTGCCATTCCCTACCGAGTTTATCCCGTCGTTCTATGAAATTTTCTCGACGAACACCTCGTCTCCCCTATTTCATTTTTTTTTAGTCGCACCTATGCCTATTTGCGTGATTTCTTGAAATTTCTTTGAACCAAAATTTGTTCCATATATTTTTCCATTCTTTTTTCCCCAAGGGTTCGTCCCCATACATAAATTGCGCAACACTGGCGTGGAAATGGGATCAATCCAGCGGTGCGTATCATGCTGAGGCGAGAAAGCACTACTATATGGTACTATTTCGTTGAGCGGATGGATATATCACGAGCAAGATAGTAAAAGGTCGCTGTAGAGAGACAAAAATATTTCTTTGCTTAAGAATTCTATGGTCCCTACCAACGTATTCCCATAGTGGCTGAAGTTATTGTCACCACCAAAAATACTCAGAAGGTGAGTTGTGGGTGGGAGATGTTTTAAGGAGGTCCTGGGGAATGAAAATCAGCGTATAACGTTTACCTACGCTAAACAAAATGCACGGATGAATATGTCCGGAGTTGAATCATACGCAACGGTGTTATTATTGTGCATGGACACGGTTTCAAGTTCGTTCTTTCATGTGTTTCTATCTCTTTCCCAAATGTCTATCATTTGGGAAATTATCACTAATAAATCATTACCGTTATCATTAATAAATTCACAGGTTGGCGCTATCTGTAAGTGTGTGTCTATACATATATATATAGTTGGTAATGTCTCTTTCGCTGAAGATAAAGATACGTCCGTCAATACTTTCAAATTTATCCATGTGTTTTTTTTGTTTGTTGAATATTTTCCAATTTGCACATATACATTTATATTTACATATAGATAAATGTATAGATAAATACATACCAACCTTCGGGTTGATCACTGTGGTTCATAGATAAATGTAGATACCATTTGTTCTTTCTTCACTTAAATATTCTGAAACTAACGCATGTCTCCTTCATGCATTATGTATGTTTTTGTTTTACGCCTATGAGAATTATATATATATATATATCTATGTGTGTTTTTCTCTTTGTAAATACATGTACACATATATAGTAGAGCGAGCGTATATCCATACGCATGAGCAATAAGAGTTGTGCCTGAGATTATTGGTGTTGAATTTCAAAACATCAGCGTACTGACTTTTTCGATAAAAAAATGGAGATGGAGATGACAGTGGGGGAAGGAAACCCTTCTTGAGACCTCCTGCCGTGTCTCCAGCGTCAAAATGACGAGAAAGTTTGATCTACTGAAGAGATGAGATGGAAGAGGCGCGCGCGCACTTGTACGCAAACGCACACACAAGAACACACAACACTGTAAGATTGGAATATTTCTAGGAGGCACTCATTCGCCTCTCGATTGCGAAAACTTTCTCTCAATTCTCTCCTCGGATTCATTTCCCTTTCACATAACCCACCCCTTCTCTGGAAACTTCTCTCCTCACCGGCCTCCCATCCACTTTTCGCTCGATGCATGTATATGCGTATAAATCTTCTCCAACTCTCAAGTTAAACTCTTTCATCAAGTGATCCACCGGATGTGCCTAATCTTCCTCACCCCAAGGTCTTTACTCATCTATCGTCTCCGATCCCTCTTAACACTTCATCGAGCGCTGTTTTAGCATCTTCTTTGTTCTCAGAGATCAGATTGGTCCGACTTAGTATTCTAGTGAACGTCCCCTCTCTCTGCAAATGACTAAGTTTCGAGTTCTAATCGTCACATTTTATGTGAAATTGTTACCTGCCATCTATTTATTTGAATTTAATTTGACATCCCAACTATGTAGTGTCATATTAGTATATTTGAGAATTAAAACTTAGAAATAAAGACGTAATTGCAATTCCACGTAAACACACAACACTTAAATGCACGACTGGTATCATTAGATAGTAACATCATCAGGTGAAAA
>WURS02039510.1:0-11312 GCA_011762765.2 Rhinocypha anisoptera
TCCGATTCCTGCCTCAATAGTGTTTTTCAAGTGACACCATCACTTCAATGGCCGACCCACTGGGGATCCGACGCCTATCAGCCGCCTCACCTAGGAGCGAAGGCTGCGTGGACTACCTTTCTCTTCGGATGTCTCAGAGCCTGTCCCTTGCATCCTCTCCATGCCATTCCCTCTCCCCGCCTCGTCTTCATCTCTACATTTTCATATTCCCTCCTCCTTTTTTTGCTACGGACTTTGTTTTGTTCCCGGCGGGCCGTTCTCTGCGGAAGATATTTGCTGTAGTGGCCGCAAAACCACGATCTTTTCATTTTTTTTCTTTAATGTTTTTTTTCACTCTCTCTCTCTCTCTCATCGTCTGTGGTCAGAAGAACACATTCATATCTTACTGCTCGTTTGTCTCCTAGCTGACCTTCAGTGTCTTGTGTATCTCACCTCTCTCACTTGTCGGAACGTCTCCACATATATATATATATATTTTCGAACTCCTTTTTCCATTCAAGTTGAACCCACAGTAAGTTTATAGAGTATGACTCTTGCTGCAATAAGTTCACTTACTGTTTTTATAACAGTCAGTCCCCTCGTCCATAGCCTCACAAATTGCGCACTGTCGGATTACTATGTACTTCTGACTAAGATTTTTAAAAAAACGTCATAAAAGTGAGTGAATTAAAACCTGGCGGTGTCTGCCATTCCTCAAAGTTATTTAAGAGACTACCAAAAAAAATGCTGGTTGAAAACTCACGTAGTCAACATTTATCTCTTGATTTTGGATAATAACGAATATAGGTAATTGATGTCATGGACATAGAAAGAGAGCGAATATACGTTGCGTTCAAAAGTAAATAAAGGAATTTTGCCAATTGTTTTGTGAAATTTTTATTCCATATTTTATAATTCTCCATATAATTTAATTAATTGTATTCTGCATTAATTAATTAGAACGTAATTAGGTTTGCATAATAGTTAGCATGTGCAGGTAGCAATGCAGCTAGAAAGTGAATATTTGTTCAGCACGATATTGAATGTGCGTAGAAATTACATCCTTCACAAAGGTGAATACTAATCCAAACCACTCCTCTGAATTGAAAATAATATTTTTACATCTCTGTGCTTCTCTTTAAAACTAGTTTTTTCATAACTTTTCGCTAGTATTTACAGTATTTATGCCGTAGGAAAATCATTTTAAGTCATCCTATTAATATGCACGGGGCTGGGTTTCTATTCATGAAATACAGGAATTCCATGGCCATCGCCTGGATAAACAAAGGACGCATTGTGTTCGGAACACTTTTTCTCCTTTGGAACTGAGCATGGAAAGGTGTCAACCGGCTCTCCAGGCCTCTTTCATGAGCGTTCTTCATTTCCACATACGAGTGTCCTTCCTTCACGCCCGACGGCATACTAATCCTTCATCTTCCTCCACCTCTCTTTCCGTAGGCCCTCCCTTCAATGATTCTTCTCTGCTAGCATTCTCTTCTTAATGTACTCGTATACCTGCAATCCTTGCATTTTGTCTTTTTGCTGTAAATCTCTTCGCCGGATATTTTTCTTCTCCGATCCTTCCGAATACCTTATTTCTCACTATATCAGTACACTCAACTTTTGCCATTCTTCTTCATAAGCAAGACTTCGAGGCATTAAAGGTATTTCTCTTCGTCCTTTTTCATAGTCCAAAGTCTTGGCTCCATATGAAACAACACTCCAAACATAACATTTTGCAAACATGTCCCTAAGCTCAGACGGTATTTTCCTGGTAGTAAAAAATCCCTTTATCCCTCCCAAGTGCCGCTTGTCTATTGTGTATCTATGGTTCTTGTACCTTCTGTTTGACTTACCTACGAAGTAATTATACTCGTACTTTCCAGGGACTTGAAGGATGCCACTTTGTTCCAATTCCATCGCTCCCATTGAAATATATCGAAATAACCTGTTCGAACAACAATTCTGTATCGAAATGCTAGAAGTACCGAAGTGAAAAAAAAATTTAAATAAAAACTTCGTCGAAACCCCCAGAAAAAAAGGGGGATCATCACTGAAGTTCCGACCTTGCTGTTGGCGCTGAGGCAAGTGGTGTCGACGACCTTACTCGAGCCCTCGACGCAAGAAGTGCGCTCTTTCCGTAGTTCAATGCGGCAAGCTGGGATTTTTCCGGCTCCTCTTCCCCATTCTCGTCGCCGAAATTACACGAGCATTCCACCGCCAGCATTTTCGGAGAGCAATCCAACAGAACAAAAAGTTCAAGGGGGGAAGGAAACCGCCACTCCCTCTGGTAGCTTCTATATTCACCCATCTCGCATCCCATTAATGGGAAAGACTACTAAAGAGTGGGGCCTTCACTGTCCTGGGCCACTAGCATCACTGGGTTCCGTTGAATCGCCCCTTATCTATGACAAAATCTGACGCGTCTTTTAATAAAAGTCCGCAATGTCTCAGATAATGCGGAATTTTATTAGGAGACGCATTATATTCCGTGTTTGGGGCGTGGTACTAAGTGGTGATACGGCGTTGTCCGAATGGTAATATAAAGAGTTGGACTCGAAATCCAATGACCCTTGCCCGAACAGGTTCGAATCCTGTCCACAGCGGAATTTTTGCATTAGAATTGTGGGCGGCGAATCCCACTGCTAACCCAAAAGGTCGCGGGTTTGATCCCGGAGCATGGCTGTTTTCAACTGTAATTTTATTTGAAATTTCGCAACAAAAGGTTAAAAATAAGTAAAGAGGATGTGGTCCTAATTTCACCTCGAGAAAAAAGACGTGATTATTATTAGTTACATTATTTCTTGAAAAATATCACGGGGCAATAACTCCCTTGGTAAATAAGGATTATTTGGATACAGATGTACGTTTCTTCACGAATCCACAGACAAATCTCACCTCGAAATCAATATACTTAACATTTTTATTCCTTAAATCATAAGGCAGGGTTAAGGTAAATATTCCCATGACAACAAGTTTACCCTACCACCTTAATGGTGTTATAGAAATTAAATCATGCAATTTGTAACTTTATTGGTATCAATAAATTTGCTTCATTTATGCTTCCGCGGGAGAAGTTATTTTTTCTGGATGGCGTACATGCCCTCTTATTACTGCCTACGTTCTCATCCGGTGGCTGCTCATTTGCTCCCCAGGAAGGGTAATGTTTTCTGAATCGTACTTCCTGTTCGGTTTGATTTGCTACATTTATCTTCTGTGAACCCCTCAAGCTCTGACCTCCAATTGCGTTTCCTATTGGCTATGCTCCTTCCGTTTTGCCCCAGTTTGGCTGCGCGGGATACAATTATTGATTGATTAACCGCCTAAAACTCTTACGTTGGTGATCCTATTACTACTTATCAACATCAAAAGATAGCATTAAGAGTTCAAACCACAAATAAAAAATTCTCTTTCCCGAGATTTTTGTCGTGTTTTCGTTCATAATCGAATAAACAGTGAAGCTGCAGAATTGTTTCCTTAAAAAAACTCTTAATATTAAATACATACCTAATATTTTATTAATATTATATAAATTATTCGATAGTCATTGAGTTACATGACATCTGTCAGCCGGAGACCAATTTAATAGGTTTTTATGGAAAGAGATTTCAGATTTTCTGTTTCATCACAGTGTTCAAAAACGTTTTCGACTTCGACTGAAGGTGGCGACGCTATTGGTAAATTTCAGTCTTTACATCATAAGTTCCCATTTTTTCAGTGAATGATTCGATAGTGCCTCCCTTGGGTAGATTATATTGTGCATACTTTATATTGAAAAAAATGTATAAGATTTCAAAATTATTTTTTATGAATAGTAAGGCAGTAGTATTCTACTTTGCATCTTTATTCCTGTAATGTTATTTAGACCTTCATTCCTTCTACCTTTACGTTCGCATACTTTTATACCTTTCCTCCCAGTCTGAAGAGTGACTGATAGTTCTGACCCGTCTTGAAACCACAGTCTTAATATCTGAACCTGAAGTCCTGAAGTCTAAATAGTTTCAACTAACTACAAGTTGAAAAATTTTTTGTAGGCTCTTCTGAACTTCATTTCCCCTCAACCCTCCCATTCCCAACCTTTTATATCTTTTCTTCTCAGACTGTAGAACCACTGAGTGCTGACCAGTCTTGAAACCACACGCTGAACTAGGTGTGTTATTATTTAATTTTATTTGTGCGAGGCAACTTTAAAAAACCGCGTTGCTGTTTTGGTGTTTTATTGAATAAAAAATAAAATAGTGGTCATTGAATTCGCCAATGGCTCAAGGGAGTCCCTCAACACGAAACCTACCAACACAGACTTACCAGAGCCCACTGGTCGGGTGGTTGCGTCCCAGTAGGGAACCAATGGTTTTCGTGGTGTTATGTGCCGTTCTCTCGAGTCTTTTTTCCTGTAGAGCTTTTGTAATTATTACTGCCGATTTTTTCACTTATGATGTACTGAGTAACGTGCGGTTATTAGTCTTTGTGGAAGAAAGGTTGATGGAAATTCATTTGAGGAATATTTTTTATTTTATTTTTTTTTAATACGTATCAAGGACGAAACACACACAACCATTCCCTAGGTGGGGAATGAAAAAATCCACGTAGTCGGGATTCGAACCGGCGACTTCCGGGGTTGGCAGACGAGGACGTCACCCCGTTACCGAGGCCGGCGAGTATAATATGTCTTTTGGACTCTCAGTCCCTCCGACCTTCGTCTTCCGTTTCTCCTTCCATTTCCCTTCCGGTATGAAGAGCTTTGCTCGACTGATTAGTAACGACCATACTTGAGACAACACACTGAACCCGTCATCTTCCAACGCTGATTAATGTATCTGCTGAGTTTATGCTTGGCCGAAACGGTTCTGAAGCAGGTCCACGAGCAGAATGCCCAAAAGAGCAACAACATCAGAAATAATTGAAAATTTTATATTGAATGACCGAAGGATTTGGTATGAGTTCTATGCTTGTTCACAGCAGATCAAGAACGCATTTACAAGGAAAATTATATGCAAAGCTTAAGGGGGTTTTTAACATGAATATTTTTATTTTGTGTATATTCTACCACTAGGTGTGACACTTGCACACGACGTTACCGCAGAGTTTCTGCAACCGGAAACTTTTTATTCCCCATTAACAGAATCAAAATAGCGGCGTAATGCTGACGATTGGTGGCAAATTCCGTACCATTAAACCGGATGGGTTATGAAATCAGTATTTCGGGACGCATAAGGCATTTAAATAAAAATTATTACTACCCTGAATAAAATACAAGCAATAACCAGTGAACATTTCCAGTCTCCCAACCAAAGTGTAAAAATTCGTGATGAAAGACTTGATTTAAAAGAAAAATATTATTTTTCACCAGGACAATGCACCTGTTTATTATAGTGTCCTGGGAATGTGAAACCTGAATGATCTGTATCTTAATTTGCGGGATTATGCATCTAAATCCCCACTTAATTGAATTTTTTCTTTTAAATCTTTATTTCCGTTAAATATTCACGAAATTTAAAATATGTCTCGTTTAATCTCACTAATATTTTCAGCGATTTCGTTTTAATAAACGGGTAGTTTTGCAATATCTTAGGAAATAGTGTTACAAATAATTATGGAACGCAAAATTAGTTTTTGTTTATTACGCGTTGAACCTTCCTATCACTCGCCCTAGTTGATTTTATTCGTTAGGTACTCAATATATTTTAGGTTTAATTTATATGAAATTATCTTGAAGAATTCGGTTTTTTTCATCAAGCACTGATGCAGGCACCATTTTTCACTATGTTTGCTTTCCCATATTCTCATATCTCTAAATGGAGCACTGTGAGGTCATTAAGAACGGTCCTCTTTAGAATCGATAAATTTTATTTTACTGCACGTTATATAACAGCGACATTTTCCTCAACTGTATTAATGGTATAAAAACATACTTTTAATATCGTATCATCAGGAACGTCTCCACATCTGGGTGTGCGTGTAACACATGGAAGCAATTTTTTTTATTGTGACCTACTTCAGCATTTTGATGCAATCGTCTTTTAAAATACTACGTATGTATATACAGGAAGAAAAATTAGGACAAAACTTCGTCAAGTAAGCCATTCCATTCATCTATAGCTCCGGGAAAAAATCAACACCTAGGGATATCAGTTTTTTAGCCAAACCCCGTAATTTTGTGTGCTTGGTCATTTCTTATATAATATGGCGTTTTGTCGATTCTTTCCTCCATGTTAGAGATGAGTAGACCTTTGGGTGAATATATTAGTCTAGTCGGAGAGTACTCCTTCGATGACCCCTTTTGATGATATTGGTTTTTGGGGTTTTCAACGCGTATCTTCATGTTGAAATACAGTAGTTTCTCCGGCATTTCAGTTGACTTGTTGAGGTTTAATTGGATTTGATGCAGTTTTTGAATATGTAATATATAAGACTCCCAAAAGCGGCATCTCATTGACTTGGGCTTGAAGAAGCCGATTGAAATTCCGGCTAAACTGTCTTATTTCGGCACGAAGATACACGGTGAAAACCATGAAAATCCAATACCATCGTGATCTTTTCTCCTAGTCAGATGATTTTTTTTCCATTCTCCTGAGTCTTATCTGTTTAGATCTTTTCACCTAATATTTGATAATAATTTAATTATGTTCTTAAAGACAGAATACACAACAAGGCAGTGAATATTTATTGCAAGGCCTGGAAATCACATTTATTGAAAAGTTACATAATAAAATTACACTCTTACATTTTAATGATCCTTTACTGAATCTCTAAACTAATATAGTTACGCTTCTATTTTATATATGCTTTATATTTTATGAAATAATGCGACCCTTAAATCACTGTAGGTATACCTTTCGGAGCATATTTATTATTCAAAAGTTCTGAAAACGTAGAAAGTGTTACACTTTACTTCTAGCTATAATGTTATGTAAACTCATGCAGCCGTTTAAACTCAACATTCATTGGCTTTAATACTTTGCCTCGTCAGTCATCTTCACTCAAAAAAAATATCTTATATTGCAGGATCTCTTTTAAAGCATGAAGGTGCATTTTCAACAAACTACGCCACTAGTGAGGTTTCCGGGAAACCGTTTGATTTTTCCACGGGTCATTGTTTGTATGCACTGTAGTGTTATCCTCGGAGGCATTTCGGCTAACCGACATTGACGCACTCCATGTTATGTTTTATACACGTCCCTGGATCTGTGTCGACACGACCATGTCGATATCAATGTCATCAACATCAACAACATCTGACGCCTTCGGTCTACTCGATATCTGCCGATATCTTCAATATCCTCAGATATCCGGCATCCATCGATATACTTTTATCATCTTCAACATCCCCTGACAGCCGACGTATTGGAAATGCACCTATATTTTGACATAGGTGCCTAAGTATTAGGCATCTATTTGTTGGGGATTTAAAAAATAAAGTAAGGAACTATGTCGCCCAATCTTACCATTTGGCTTCCTTAATAACGTCAGCCTGCCATGTTTTTCCGTGGCTCTATTTTTCTTATTTTCCCCCGGAAGAGAATAGGCTTTACTGGAACTTCCTTCCCTGCTAAAGGCAGCACTTTAAAGTTGAGATGGGCGGATTCCTTGTTTACCCACTGTTCGGAGAACACGCTTTTTGGGAGGGACGTTAATTACGTTACTCCTTGTTATATTCCGTTAAGAGTAGACTAATTCCTTCTCTCCTTCTCCTTTAAGCCTCTTCCAGTCCACTTCACTTTTCCCCTGTTCTCGCCATCGTCATCATGTAAGCCCCCAAAAGTGAACCACGGATCGTGATATTCCGTCTCCCTCACCGACATTTTGAAGCTGAAGGTATGAGAACTTTGATTACGATATTATGGCCCTCGTGTTACGAAAAAGCCTCATTATTTTCCATTTCGTTTAGGAATAATTTTAGATGTACATTAGAGATGGGCGATTCCGATTCGGCTCACTCGTAAATCAATTATTTTAATACGATTCCCGATTATTTTGAACCGCTTATTGTGATCTGATTCTCATTTTATTCGCTTCCTTTCCAATTCGAATCGTTTCATTTCCGATAGGATTCAGGTTCGGTTATCCGACTCAGTTTCGATTTTCCGACCCAGTTACGATTCCGATTCAGTTACAATTTAGATTCAGTTACGTTTCCGATTCAGTCGCAATTCCGAATCAGTTACGATTCCGATTTGAATCGATTCACGTGATGCGATTCGAATCGATTTAGAGGATTCGATTTTTCGAGCGAATCGATTCATATCATACGATTCCAATCGATTCATTCCTCGAAGTCGCCCATTTCTAACGTACATATATGTAAGGGACCCGACTGTTTCCGCCATGGCGTGGAAGAAAATGGAAAAAAGACCACAGGAAGAGGAAAGAGGGATGCTAAATAAATTAAAGAATGTGGATTTGGTACAAGATGGACACATTTTTACCTTCTACATACAATTGCTGTGGCTCAACATTCTCATCTGTTTTCTTCCTCGGACTCTCTTCTTTGACTTTCTAACATTATCATTCCCCCCCCATTTGTTCTCTCTTCATTCCAGTTCCTCCCTATTACCTACGTCAGGTTTTTCTTGGTGTGAGCCTCTCGATGTGCTTCAAGTTTCTTCGCTCAGGTTGCACTCCTGGATGCGCTAACTTGTGATCTCCAGATCACTTTTTCCATTTTAGTGACCAGAACACCTTTTCTTTAGTGTCTAGAACAGGGTTGTCCAACTGGATGCCCGGGGGCCGTATGCGGCCCGCGGTGCCATTTGCTGTGGCCCGCGAAAGGTCATTAGACAAAGATTCAGAAATGTTCTTTTAATTCCGTCCTTGTGAGAAAGGTTTTATAATCTAACCATCGTTTGTTCATGACAAGTGCTGTCCCGCGCGCCAAACAACACAAAGCTTCCCCCCCACAACCACTGCGAGAACCGCACAGACTACTGCACATCACAGCTCGCGCACAGTGCCAAACCTCCCTCCCACTGCCACTGAGCCTACTGTCGTCTGTCACCACACTTCGTCTCGTCACGGTTACGTTAATTTTGATTGTATCATTAAGATAGAAGTGAATCATTGTTTATTAACTCCTTCTTCGTCTTAATTTTTCGTCTTTAATTATTTTTATACCTTACATTGCCTCTTTTTTTACATTTATACCTTAAATTGCTACTTAAAAATATATTAATTTTTACTTCTGACCCGCAACCATATTATAGGTTAAGATTTGGCCCTTGAGGCCTTTTAAGTTGGACACCCCTGGTCTAGAAAATGGATGAAAATCCTGTTATTCTAGTGCCTGGTCAATTGTCGTAATGTTCACATAGTTGGTAATGTTTTAACATTTTTTCCTCCTTATTACTTAAAATTTATACCGACTGGATTAGCACGGTGCGCAGCAAGTTTGCCGAATAACCCAAAGGTCTAGAGTTCGAATTCCACATAGGGTGTGTGTGGTACGTTTGACCTAAACTAATATCTTTGAATGGTTGGAGTCAGCATTCAATTAATTACCAATAAAAAACAATTAATAAAAGTACCCCTAAAACCATGAAAAATACGCTCCACAAGAGGAAGGTAACTTGAAAACTTAAATTAGAGAATTGGAGCAGATTTGACTGCTTCTATGATGACATTTCCACTCGTGACGATAATCTTTATTGCGAATCTCATCAATTCTCCCCCGTTAAGGAAATTAGAATGCAGAGTGCGTAAAAGACTATGATTTCCCTCCAGGATTAATAAAATTTCTGATATATATGACCGGAAACAATTTTTGATTTTTTTAAAATGTGGGTTTGGCATCCCAGTCTCCGAGTCTTATAGAATACACTTCGTATGAATTTACAGACGTTGCTCAATAAATATTTGTCTTTATCTCCATTAATATCGCCGGTTAAATTTTTCATAAATATTGACCCCTAACTAAATTTCTTTTATCTCAATTATTTTATTTCTCACTTAGAATAACCGTCAGTTTTTCTGTTGGTCGTTTTCTTTCGTGGTCCTCAAAGTTCTCGATCACTTAGCCTACATACGATATATCATCTAACATTGAGAAAAAAACTAGGTACATATGTGTATGAATGAAATAGGCTTTGGCTGCTTTACCGGTATTCCATTTCAGGTTCATAACTATGCAATATTTGTTAAACTATCTTGCGAATAAATGTGGCATAGTAGATTTCATTTTCTTTTAGTCATCAAGGTGACCTACGCGTAATAAATCAAGCATAAGTTATATGTAGTCCTAAATGCTAAGGTATGAAAAGATGATTTGCGAGCTTAATAGTACTATAACTACAGGCATTATTTCATTTATAATCATGCATTGATTCAAGAGTGAGATGTAGAAGTTCATATTAATCCCTTTATTTTTTAGCGCGTTTAAAATAATTCTCACTAGCCCTTCTGTTGCACCTAATTTGAGAACTATACATATATCATATCCACATATGTAGTAGTAAAATTACTACTGTAAATCTTCGAGTTAAGTATTCTTACTTTAAAATTTAGTTACTCGTAATTTTTGCAAAGGAAGACTCGTCTTGTGTTTGCGACCAATTAGCAATAATTTGAATTTTAAGTAATCCTCATGCTATGTATCGTATTTCATTGACAGTAACGTAAAAGTTACAGTTAAGGATGTATTGGTAATATAGTTGATTGTATAGTCCGATGCTATTTGAAAATCCAGAGGTTTATATAAAATAAAAACTTTGCTCTTCCTAAGAATATTAATTATTTTCACGACCGATTTCGGCATACTGTATCGGCTTCAGTTGAAATCCTGGCGATGCTACAGTGTAGCAGAACCGGCAGTGAAAATGAATATATTCCTTGGAAAAGCTAAGTTTTATTTTCTGTGGAGTTATTGGTAAAATTTCAATGAGAATATTAAATTCAGTCAAACTGGAGAGGGCTTCTGCTCACTTGTTTCACCATGGAAAAATTTCCACCCCAGGTGCAAATCGTTGAACAGACACTTGTGTCGCTGTGTCCTGTAATTTTCCTTGTGGAGTAAAAGGGCATATAATATTTGTGACGCGATGGGAATGAAGGCTCGCTCGGTATTATACGACTATATGATGTGCAAGAGCGATAAGGCCTCTGGCAGCATATTGATAAAGCAAAATGGCTGCCGCAAGACCCCGCTGCCTGGGACGGGATAGATATATATATATATTTTCCGATCGTTCCCCGCGGGTCCCTTAACGTGCGGCGGTAGAATCGCTAAATTCGCAACGACCTCCCGAGTGGTTCATCCGTTTGCGCCAAAAGAGCATTAGCCGCGGGCTGTGATTTCCGCGCGTCCGGGTCCCTCTTGCCACCCACACCCCACCCCCCCAGCG
>WURS02039521.1:0-11312 GCA_011762765.2 Rhinocypha anisoptera
CACCCCCTCCCGACCACCCCCCCTCCTCCCCCCTCCCTCCTCCCCACCTCCCCCCTCCCCCCCCCCCCCCTCCCCCGCCCATCCCCCTCCCCCCACCCTCCCCTCACCCTCCCCTCACCCTCCCCTCACCACCCCAATCCTCCCTCCCGCCTCCTTTGAGGAGTGACTGATGGCTGAATAAATCCAAGTGACAAGAGTTTAACGCCAGACGTAATTTTAGGGAGGTAAATGAGCGTGGATCAGTGTATGCCTCGCTTTCCTGATGTTTCTCGATCCGGGCATTAAGGGAACGAGCGTGGGAGGACGAAGTCCGTAGACTAGGAGTGGGAAGAGGAACCTCCAGCCACGGCGCGCGTGGGCGCGAGGGGAGATTAGGATTAGATTAAAGGGGTGCTGAATGGTGAGGTACCAATGGACTGTACGAGGGAGCCTTGATTTCTTAGCCATTGACGTATCGAAGAATTATCGTGGTCCCAAGGGTTTACGGTGAAAAAAGGTTTGGTGATTCGAGAAATATATATAAATTCAGTTCGATGAGGCGAACGCCGTAAAATATATGGAAGCGGCGTCTATCCTAGAAATCGGGAAGTCATGTAGTTGTCCAAAAAATAAAAATTAAAAAGAGCAGAACTTTGAATTTCTTCGTAAATTGTTTCCGTTCATAATAATATACGCGAATTATTATATACTATTTGTTATTTATGCAACATTCATACTAATGCTCCATGAAAATATGAGTTAGTCCCTGAATCGTAAAATATTTATTTATAAAACATGTATTTTGGAAATTCTTTTTAAGAGGCATTGTGAAATCAAGCGAAGTCAGTTTCGGACCATGGATGGTGACCCTATTCCGACGGTTATGCACAAGTACACTAGATGAAGCAAAGGGATTGTCGGGTCTTTTGTAAACACGCAATTCTTATTTTTTTTTATTGCTAGACTAAAAACAAACTTATAAACCCGTTTATGCGAAACTTTTGTTTTTTACATCATTTTGATGATCGCTTACATCTCAATGTTTTTAAAACAAACCTGCAAATTCTTTTCATTTTTTGATAACTTTAGATAAAATGCTAATATGTAAAGATTGGCTCAAGATAGAGTCGCACGGAGGGGCGACGCGTGAAGATCTGAACCCTTGGGCAGGACAACGATCACTTTGGTCATGGCTCTCCCCGGGAGAGAATTAACCATTTCTCGCGATGGGAAAGGAACGTTTCAAACGAGGTATCGCAGTTACAATAAAAATACACACGTTCAATTCTTTAAGGCACAGAATTTAAATTCCTCAAAACACAATCAATGGATTAGACTGGATACGTTAGGGATATCGTGGATTGACCTTTCCAATCAAACGAAGGGTATTGTAATTTCATTTGCACTCTTTCAAACCTTATCACTAATAATGTCTCAGAAAAGAGCGGTGGGTAAATACGTAAAAGGTTCATTATCACTAGTTATCAACCTGAGAATTGGTTTTTAACGGTCATACAATCTAATCCGTTGCTAACAATCTTCTTTCCTTGCCTCTGATTATCCGTTTGAAAGTGAACCTCTTGAATGTGAGCTTTATCCACTTTTTTTTACTGTTACTAGTATGGAGTTATTTTTCGACCTCTTCCATCACTACTTACCTTGATACCTAAATTGAAAAATTCTTACATCCCGTTTTTTTCCATAAGAATTTTATTTCAATACTATTTTCCTTCCTTCAATCTTTCTTCCTATGAGATTGCACGCCCTTCTACACTCCATTCTTCTCTGCCAGTGTGGATGTGTCACATATACCACAACATGCAACATATCTATCGTTGTCCAACCATCCTGTTATTTTTCTGTGACTTCGATTATTTTATTTTCAATATATGGAGGCCATAACCCGATGGAGTGTCTTAAGACACAAGTTTTTTTTGGAATAATTATAATGATTCGCATTGCACAGACATTTACTGGATTTTTTCCATAGTTGCGTCCGAGGTACAACTCCAGAATCAGCTTTTATGGAGAAACATTTACGGGGCGATTTTCTGTCAGAATATCATGCCATCGAACGTTGTGCACTAAATCAAACGTGATTTCATAACTGCGCTTTTGCTTGTAGTTAGTCATTTATATCTCCACCAAATTACCTTGATGACAAAGTTTCTAATGTTGCAGTAAAAATCTATTGCATGATATATTTAGATTGTTCGCTAATTATAAATCACAAGCGCAGTGCGTGTAAAAAACACATAAAAAGATGGCTATTAATCATGGCTCTTTTTTTTCCGTTTCAAAATTTGAAAAAATCGTTTTTATTCCTTTTGGAAGAACAAAGTGATTTCCAGTAATATATATATAAGAAAAATAAAATAGAGGGCATGTAAATCTGCAGTTTTTAGTTTCTCTTCCTCTTTCTCCAAATAAAGTTATTAACTCCACTTACATATACATAAGAATGAAAAAACAGATCGTGACTTTCGTTATTTAAAATAGCAATGACGATTAATTAGTTACCTTATCACCGGCACTCAAAATATATTTTACGACATTCATTTCTCGTCCAAAGACGAGCGCAAGGCTCATTTCGGGATGACTGGACGGATGGTTAGGCCGCAGCGTATCTTCTTTTACGCCACCCACAACTAATAATAGTAGAATTTTGACAGAAAAATGGCATTAATTGTTTGCGGCATTAACTTTGCGGTTTTCAAAAGCAACCAATGGAATATAAAACTTTCTACAAAATGTTATTTCGCAAACCTTTCTCTCTGGCGACTCTCTTGTGTGTGTGTGTGGAGAGAGATTCACAAAACATGGGATCATTGGTTTTCGTTCCCGTCGACGACTCCATCCATCAATAATAAAACTGCGATAGGGTGGGCGGGGAGATGTGGACGTTGGAGGGGGAATTCAATTGAATCTTCAATTCCCTACCGCCGCCTCATTTCATATAGTTAATTGACGAGACGAGAGTGCTTTTTCGAGACGCTTACGAAATGGTGAGGATTTAGTAATTTCCGTCTCTAAAGCCGTCGGTTTTGGAAATATATATAATTAATACTGCGGTAAATCTCAAGCTATAAGATTAATTGCCAGAACTTTAAGAGTTTTCTTTCATTATAAGGGTTTATATAAGTGTAGCAAATTTAAAGTTTTCGTATACTCTATTAGCATGCATATGTATGAATATATATATATGACATTTATAAACGTATATATATAAACATTTATAAACATATATGTATATATATAAACATATATATATGTATATACACATATATAAATAAAAAATAATAGGAACCACTATTTTGCAAAAATATATAAGTCAGCAATAAGGAAATTGAGAAAGCGATAAAAACCGATAAAAGTACGAGTACAAATAGGGGAGGACGATTGGAAGCCATTTCAAACAGAAAAATATCTGTGTTCTAAGGGATTTGAATCACTGTGTGCAGACCACAACATTCGTGCACCACATTCAATACTGCTATGAAAAATGTATATATGTATATGTTTTACTTCAAATGATGTAACCGATATTTTGAAACTATAGTTTTTGATTTTATCAATGTCTCCAAAATGTATTCTTTTTCATAATACTCCGTAATCATTCTGAACCAATGAAAATATTCACGAGTTTCGCCTAAATTTCGTTTTGGACTCGGATGTGAAAGAAGTGTTCCATATTTCACACATTCAATTCACCGGATATCGGATATCATTCGACAATTCCCCAACATTCTTTGTGTCTACAATAGCGTACAATGGATTAGAAGTCATCTTGTAAACCCTCATTAGTTTGCCGGTGAATAAAAACAACATCAATTGTAGCACCTCTCGTGGAGCACTGAATTTTATGAATGCAATTAGTAGCGTTCACTTTTTCATATGAATCACATATTTTTCCCCTCGGATAAATTAATACTGTTTAAACTTTTAAGATTTCACTAGTCGTTTCGTGGAATCACTTTTATCGTTCCATTTGTGGGGAATGCAAGTCGGACACTGTGATTACAACGGAGACTACACTTGTGCTTAAAATGTGCTACAGTGCAACATTTACAATTGCAGTCTCCGGTGAACTGGTGATCCATTTGCCTACGGAAGATAATACCTGCCCAAGTTAAAGACTCTCGGTCTTTCACTACACTTTGAAGTAGATGGTCCACCAATGCCAATCAAGTGTCCATGAGGAATGACCACACTCCCAAGCCTTTTTATGAACACGCATGCGCGATGACGACACAACTTAACAAGCCGGCCCTAGCAGGAAATACGAAAATAATGACATCCGAATTATTATATCCTTCATTTGAAAAAGATTCAACTCCGTTCTAATCTATTTTCTACTGAATGGTTGAAGAAAGTGAGTCTCTGTGGTCCGTTTGTGTAATCGTCACTCAAATATTTCCCATGATTGTCTTGTCAGGAAATATCCATGGCTACTCTCTCATCTAAGACATGAGCAGGTACGCAATCTGGCAAGAAAAGATCTTTAGATCCTACTAGGTTTGGATGGAATTTTACCTTAGAATCACTTGGAAGCACTTGGAAGGTGTGATATAACTTTCTTTGAACTCTTTTTACTCCAAACTTACTATTTATAACTAATTTAAATTAATATAATATACACAATTTTTAGACTTCGAATGTACTCTTATTATTACAGCCTAGCTCCAATATGTCCTTTTCTAGCATCGATTCATGTCTCGGTGCTTCACGGGGGTTTTTAGAACGAACTAAAGACTCCTCTTCCCTACGTTGCATGATTATTACATGAATATTACACAATGATTATTCATCAGAAAAGATATACACATTCCCCTCTCTAATTAAACTTAAAATAGGTCTGAACACAAAGGATGAATGGCGTTGCTGTTTTGGGGTTTATTGCGATTAATTTTAGATTAATCTTCATTGAAAACGAAATCGTAAGACTCAGTGACTCTATAACAAAAGCGGATATCAGAACAAATGCTAAGCAAATTTTTTTGAGTTCGATCAATACGATTATCTTTTCTCTTGTGTAAACCAAATTTATTTAACACCTGACATTGAATTCCACCAACGGCAAACGAATATTTGGCGTGTCATTAATTCCGGCGATCATTTTCTTTTACAGAATGCGAGCACCCCTCCGAAGAAGAAGAGATTTCCCTCCTGCTTTCCATCTCGGCCACGCGGCCCTTCCTCAAATGGAAGGCCCTCCCTGCCCCACCCCCCGCCGTTGTCGACGTGAGACACGCGACCAGGTATGCCAGGGGTTGCCCACGCGACCCCGAGGGACTGCAGCGTCGAAGAACGCCTTCGAGTCGCGTGTCTCGAACGAAGACGCGATTATCATCGATTACAACCGCCAGTGTGCCTCTGAAGGAGGAGGTCGGAGGTCGCTGTATATTGAAAGGACCCTCTCCATTGAAGGGATAAAGGCACAATACCTGGCACACTACCTGGCTATTTTGGGTTCGACCCATGCGATTGTACAATGATGGCCTTAAAAAGGGTCAAAAGGTATCTTTATGGATGAACCATCCGCCCGTAATTCTTCCAAATAGTAAAAATGTCAGGTAGTAATGGTTACCCATGGAAATCAATTTATTCAGTACTCCCCTGGCAAAAAATAGTGTATATAGTCATTGTAATAGCCCTCAAGCTGAACTTTTATCTGGTTCTCTTGCTATCGATTGTGGGTATCTATAGCGAAATATTCAGCGTGTAACAGTTGTGAATACATTTAACACTATGTCAAGAATGTTTTGCATGATATTTGAATAATCTCGTAACCATTTCTACGTCGTGAATGGGTAAAATATGCTTAATTAAAATTGTGAAAACTATTCACTCATTATTTCATTATTTAAAATATATATTATATATTTATCTTATAATTAATCACATAGGGATAAACCGAATGAGTTTCAACTGAAAGTTATTTCCTCAACAATTTCTGCAAGAGTGATGGTTTTTGAAGTAACTGTTATATTTCCACAAACGATTCTTTTGTGGAAATATAACAGTTATTTAAAAAACCATCACTCTATCATGGATTTCCACCAAGTGACGGCCTCCACAGTGAAGTTTCTGCAAGATTCCATGAACTTCAATTGGTCAAACACAGTATTTGAGTGCTTATGATGATATTCTTTGGCAACTTGTTATATTGTTTGCTGATTCACCACAAACAGGTGTGACCACCACACAATGCGGAGTTGCATCCACCATTACCTATCCAAAGCGAAGACAAATCCCACGGACTGAGAGAGAGAGAGATTAGATGGTGCGTATGGATATTGGACCGAGAAAAAAGGCTGACTGGCGCTGAAAGAAGAATGCCCAAGGACTTCCTGCGGCGGCTGCATACGTGCGTACAACGCCGTGAATGCGGAGAAGGTATCAGTGAGCAGAAGGTAGTAAACATTTTGAACCATTTGGATCCCATTGCTAATTGGCCCAGATTCTATATTGGTATCATCCAGGATATTCAAAAAACTTGAAAAGAAAAGAAAATTTAAAAAAGGCGAGACATTATGAATGTAAATATAAAAAGGTTAAATAATTTCATTTTATCTATGATATAGATACTCAAATGATTTAAAACTGGCGATATTGACTGTGAAAAGCAAAGTTAAGAGACCTTAGCCAATTTTTCTTATGGGATATGGTGAAAGTATCAATTCTATTCTGCAAAGAACGGCTGACGAAGGTGGTAGCGTCACCGACAATTTAAAAGCAAATGTGAGTTTTATTTTTTGTCCAAAATTGTGTACTTATCGTTGGTCGAGGCACACCTTTTTCTTAAGGATCGAGGAAGAAGAATTTTACATTATACCTACAGCTATTAGTATATTTCAACTAGGATGCATTAATCCTATATATTAAGTATTGTATATTGAGAACATTGTAATTGAGTCCACATTTTTTTAAATTCACCTGCAATATACTAAAAATAGTTTTTATTAATTTAATGACAGCAGTGTTGTGGTAGGAGGAAAGAGTAGTTGTAAGATGGAGTGACTGTTAAACAAACCTGTGTATAGCCGTTCATCGGTTCACTGACGATCCGAAATCCCAGTACATAGAGTTGTTCGTAAATGATTCCGCTTTGATTTTAATTACGCCTCCACCTGCTCTCTCACCATAATAACATAAAGATTGTCACTCGGAATACGATGATTACAATGCGATACAAATTCGCTCATTAGCATTTCGAAATTAAAACGTTCAATCAACGTTGAAGGGATGACCGTGATTCGTTTTGCATCTCGTCGTTTCATTCCCTGCCATGCTGACCATCTTCCTCCTCGGATTGAAACCGCGGTCGAAGAACTTGACAACCGAAAGCTCGAAAAAAAAAAAAAATCGTCATTCGTTTATTTTTCGGTCTGTCCCCTCGCCCGCCCGCCTGCACCGTCACAAAATATGTTTTGAAGCAAATCGCGTGAACCGAGGACTTCCTTTCTCCTCTCAATTTATCCCGGCACTCGAAATATTTCGGATTTAAAAACGACGAGCTTAATCCATTTCTCGTTGGATTATTGAGTTATTTTTTTCGAAAAACTTTTTTTTTTTGCATTTCGAAAGTGAAATGAATCTGTACTTCGGCCGTCAAAGAAGTGCACGCGAACACGTAATTGGCAGTGCGGCACTTTTTTCATTTATTCTTCAAGAGTAATACACTTAGTTTCCGACGCAGGTGTTTCGTAGTTTTTAAAGGAAGGCTGTCTTTAACGGGTTCTGGTACTGTGACCACAGCAAAGATTTGTGTTGACACCCATAAAAATGTTCAGCTAAAAGTTAAGTACTTAACTATTTCGTAATTCAAAAATAATACCGGTGGTATATATATATATATGTTTATTTATATAATGCACATTAAGTATTATTGTGTTATTTATTTACCACAAATGCAGTTTATTTGTACATCATTCGAATTTGACGTGGAAATGCTTTTAATAGGTTAATTGAATACCTATGATTACTTAAATTATTGGTAATGTTTTATGAATGTTTCTCATGTGAATAAGTAATGAGACATAAACAGTGGTTTTCATTGAGCAAATGAGAATTAAAAGGAAGTTAGCTGAATCTGATCCGAAATAATTAAAATAAAAAAGAGGTGGACCTTTGGAAAATAAAAGCAGGGGGCATAAATAACACTCTTCCAAATACGTTGCTGGTCAAACGAATAAAAGCTGACTAAATCGGAGTGGATCTTGCCTTTATTGCTCAGTTCCCCCCTTATATACTCTATAATTTGGAATATCATTACTCTCTGTGATTAGAGGATAGCTACTAAGACGGATTTCAAATATTCTATGCATACAATAATGAAATACATGTTCTATATATAGTTATGTACATACATTTAGAGTATGGAAAGTATAGTGGAAAGGAAAATGTAAGATAAATAATTGAATACCTAACGGTCTCAATTCCTCCAAAAGGACCCAGAAATTACCCCCCCTCCGGGGTTGGTGATTCCCCATTGGTTGAGAACGCCTGCTATTACAACAATAAAAGGTCATACGTTTGTCTAGGCACAAAATAATAGGCGTATTCAAAACGTAAGGATTCTTTTGCTCATAATTAATATTTGGCAGCTCAGAACATAGTTTTTTTAAAAATACACCAACACCATAAATACAATGATTGTTCATGAAGCTGCTGGGGTCATTGTTTTCTAATGACCGAACATAATATAGTTTTCAAATATATTTTAAAATATTCGTATTAATGCAATGTGGTTGAAAACCAATCATAGATACTTAATTAAAGGTGTAAGGAAGGAAGGTAAAAATTTAACCTAGAATAGGGATTAAAAAGTAATTAATTGGTAAAATGCAGAGAAAGGTAAAATTATAAGGAATAAAGTATTACTTAAAATAGGATGTCATAGAGTTTTAGGACTGTGATAGGGTGCCGATTATTTGAATTCCAGGTGTGTTTTTGGGAGTATGAAAGCAAGTAATTCTCATCTGATGCGAATCAGCATTCAATTTCGGATCAGGATAACGTCATAGCTTGTATTTTGAATGTGTATAAATAATTTCGCTGCGTCTCGTACGGTGTTCCAAGCGCTTCTGCCGGGCGATCGTGTTAAACTATAACCAATGACTAGAACAGTACTTACTAGCAATCGAACTAATTCGAAACTCTAATACCTCTAATAAGGAATATATCACCCTCGGGCACGTTCGCATTATAATACGGACACGGGGATCACCGGTATCTTAGATCGGATCGTAAAGGGATTTCCCGTAAAGGACTTCCTTGGACGCACCCTTTGCGCACGACGGGGAAGAATGGGGGCCTAATGGGGGCCTTTTGAAAGACACGTTCGGAAGATAGCTATGGGGATGGACTATCTTTTACTGCCACAAATTGACCCCCCTCGAAGGCGGGTCACCGTGCCGTGATCTCCCGAACAAGGGTCGGCGGTCCGTATGGCTCCTCTTCTCTTCGACCCAGGCCAGACCACCAGGGTCCCCCCCCCCCCCCCCCCCCCGCCCGCCCCCTCAACTCTTTCGTCGCTCGCGTGGGTCGCATTGTTACGTTATATTGTGTCGCTGCTTTTTTCCACGAATGAAACTTGAAATTCTAATGCATCCGCTGCGGACTGGACATCTCGTCTCATTTTTTTTTATCATTCAATAAAAAATAACCGCGAGTTCACTTGCAGCTAGCGACGTACCTACCAAAACTACAAAAACGAATGCTTTGTAGCAGTTTTAGCAGATGATAATCGTTCCTACGTGGTGTACGTATGGTTTTTTGGGATCATGTACCATTTCGTTCACCCATTGGGATCCCGGATAGCTTGATGTCATTAAAAAATATTGACTCGAGACTGCGCCATTCTAATCTATGCGCTTTGGCGGGAGTTATGAGGTTCCCCACGCTAAAACGAACGCCACTACATATCGCTCAATTGTATTTTGTTATTGTCCGCGATGTAAAAGCAAAATGTGGCATCTAAATGATGAAAAACCTCACTTTATTCAGCAAACGACTGTGGTCACAATATTAAGTTTGGCGCAGATGCTCCGGACCGAAGCTGATCCAACGTGTACTTTAGTGCGTTGGCCATTCGTGTTGGATATATTTTGGGTCAAGAAAGTGAGCTTTGCAACCGACAGCCTCGCCGTGCAAATTATTTGTAATTAGATGCTTCAGTGACCTTTTATATGATTGAATGTCTTCAAATAAGAATTGCGTTGACATATTTTTCCGTGGCACATGCGGAAACATTCACTTCCCATGACCGTTTCACACATTTATGGTTTTTTTCACACACACACATACATACATACATTCCAAGTAGGGTTTTCGCCTCAGAACCTGCAATGAAAACATTGTGGATGCTGGAAGTCCACGTTTATTTTGGGGATTTATATGGACCTATTTTATGAACCTTTTTTTCATCGGAAAAGCAATGCTACGCTTTCGGCAACCATTTAGAGTGGAGTTTTCTTATTCCCTATTTCGTCGAGGGCATGAGGATAAGAAATGTTTAAGGGCAGGGTTAAAATAAATGAATGGTACCCAGTTTAACTATCAAGCAATCCAGTATTAGTTATTTGTGGTTGAATAGAATACTTTTGCTACCATTCAAAATGACGTCTAACGTTCTTGCTGGCGTACTCTACGGAATTTCGATTCATTGTGCTTATTGAATCTGCCCTAGAGACTTCATACACACTGATCCTGTGTTTAGAGTGTACTATCTGCATTTTTCCCTCAAGCTGACTTTCCGTTAAGTCCGTCCCATGATCCTCCTTGCATTCCTCCACCTTTTCTCAGCGTGTATCACGGCGCCAGCTTGAACGTCTCGATAACTGCCTGCGGACCGCGCCTTTTTTTTCTACGATCGAAATGTTTTCCGCGTCCGTTTCTCGGTACCTACCATCAAACAGCGAGGGTAACCGATGGTTTTCAGTCGTGAATTGGAAATGAATATTTCATTTAAAAAATCAGAAATTTCTCTGGAGAGTTAGGAAATTTCCAACCTGATGATAAATCCGGATTACGAAAAATCGGTTCTGGACCCTTCTTAAGTAATTAAGGAGATGACTTCCCGGCCGATTTGTCAAAAATTCACCCCCCGCCCGCTCGTGAAACTCACATCCGGGACTTGGCAGCATTTGAAGCGGTGTAAAAATTTTGGCAGCACTCCACGCTGACGGATTAATTTATACATGTATGTACACGCAAACACACGTGAAAACGGATAAAATTTAACTCCCGCCGCCCACCAATTTGGGAAATTGCTACTGCCAGACGGAAAAAGGACCCATCGGATGCTGTCCGCGTTCTGGCAGTAGCAATTT
>WURS02039532.1:0-11311 GCA_011762765.2 Rhinocypha anisoptera
TGAAGAAGTTGGTAACACTGTTGAGTGTAGTGAGATTGGTAGGTGCAGACATTGACCATATGGGGGAGCAATATGTTTTCAGCGATAGCAACAGGGGAGCAATAGCAACATGTATGTCTTCTTTCTAACGTCTCTCATAATTTTCCCAAAATATTTGTCCCTCGGTCTTCCCCGCGGGGCCTCCCACTCCATTTTTCCTTCTATTATACTCTTCACGAACCCATTCTCCCTCGGGGTGTGTCCTATCCACCTTATTCTCACCTCACGTATCACAGAAAATTTGGACAGACACAACACCCGCAACTTCGGTGGAACTCGGGCCCGTGACCTTTGGGTTAGCCGGCTGAGCTCTCTGCCCCCAGGGTAACCCGGCCGGCGTGGCGGGGTGGTTACTGTGTTCTGTAAAAAAAATCCACTCCCCTTCGCTTGGTGCTTCATTCGAATTGGATATCGAATCTGACAAATTACAACCATAACCGACTCACGTTGGCGAAACCGAACGCTAGCTGCTCCCGGAATCATTACTCCCACTTGGAATTGTGTTGAATTGAGACGAAATATAGTTGTTAACTTGGATTTTATTCCACAGAAAAATATAAAAAACACGATCGTAGTGTGTATCACCCTCCCACTCCTTAGTAAGTCTTTTCCAAGAATATGACTACGCCCCGCCCACAAACCATCTCCTCTCTCCCCTCCGTACTCCGACAATTTAAGCTCGCTCTTCCAAACAGTAATTTCGCCAGATGATGGCGATAATCGTCCAAGCCGGTCGTTTTTTCATTTTTCTGCGGAATAAAATCAAAGTTAACAACTATATTTTATGTCGTTACGGGACCCCACCGAGTGACTGCCTCCTCATTGAATCATATTTAGTCGAATTGTTGTAACAGGCATTTTTATGCTCTTGTGTTAGTTTATGCATTGTATTAAAATATGATATGATATATTATATGTATATAAGAGTGGTGAATCTCCGCTTCGTCCACTATTGTTCATATGCTTAGGGCCGGTTGCACCAACTCCAGTTACTCTCGCCTGCTACCTAACCTCCGGCTATATGGGGTAGCTGGCGGCTAGCAATAACAAGCGTTGTATCCCAATGAAAAGTAACCGAAGGCTACGCAACTAGATGGCTACCTATGTGCTCGAATGCCCGATTGTTGTTCTCATACATTCTGACTCTGAAAATGACGTATTATATGATTCCGTATGACGGAAAAAGAGAGAGATAACCTCTCTCTTTTTCCGTAAGTAAACACATTTAAATCACAGCGGCGTGTAGAGTGATAGTTTATTTTGCGTTTTTTTAAAAAATACCTCGTGGCTGAAGGTATAAAGGAACAATAATATATTTAAATATACGCTAATGTTATTGTTTGGAACGCATTTCAATTAACTCAATTACAAATTTGCCTGAATTGACACGTCTTGATCCGAAATCTTATGAAAAAATCATTATGAAATAATAGAGACCCAACCGGCCAGACGGTGCTCAGACACCTAATTGGTCACCGTCCTACGTCTGCAGTCCGAAGATTGAATTATCCGTATGCATGCCCAAACGAGCCTTTTTATGCCTAATTATTTGCTTTAATTGTTCCTTCTGAAAGTATTCTTAAATATTGTATTGGCCCCTACCATTCTTCTTTTATTTCCTTATTGCTTCTTCCATAATGTCAATGTCCTTATTGCTCCTGTCAATGTTGCTCCCTAGGAAGCAGAACTCTTCTACCTACCCGATTGTTTCAATACCCAGCGTAACTTGACACCTGTTTCTCTTTCTCGTGATGCAGACCATTACTTTAGTTTATTCTTATTTATCCTTAAGTTACAATTTCTCATTCCACTTTCCATGCAGGCCAGTAACTTTCTTAAATCTTCTTCCCTCTTGCCAGTATCGCAATGTCATCTGCAATACGCAGCACACTTTACGCTTCTGCTTCCAACCTTTAACCCGCTTTTCTCTTCTCTTTTGTCTCATTTATTGCCTCCTCAACGCAAGAATAGAAAATCAGCTGTGACAACGAGCATCGTGTCGAGCAACGCGGACGTCTTTATCTTTGCTTCTCTCACGTTTTCCGCACTTCTTATCACTGCTGCTTGTTCCTTGTACAGAACATGTATAACTTTTCTGCCGCCTTAGACCAGTTTGGCATTCTTTAGGATTCGTAGCATATTGTCACAGTCCACGTTGACAAAACTATATTCCAAAATTTTTTCAAAATTGCAAAAAATGTTGATTGTTCTTTCTGTAACCTCTTCTCCAAGATGAGCCTAAGGAATGCCTTTGCTTTTTCCTCCACTTATTCTGAAACAAAACCAGTCGCCACTTAATGAACTTGATCAATCACACTCTTCCATTTTTCCTCTTCATTCTTCTAAATATCATTATTCCAAGAATTCTTGAGGCTGTACTCGTCAAGCTGATCGTACGAAAGTTCTTGCATTCGTCTGTCTTTCTCTTTTTTGATATATGGACGATTTTATTCTTCTAGAAGTCCACTAGTATTTCTTCACTTGTGTTCACATCGCATATTACCTTCCAAGAGAATTACGCAAGAAATTATCCATTCAATGTCACACATATCATCCACAGGGAAAAAATTCTCTTCAGAAAAACCTAAAGGGAATACATAAAAACTCAAACTAATCAATTGAATTACTAAATTCATTTATGTTAAACAAATATAAGACGGTGATAAATTCTTGATATCATATAAAAATTTGAAAAATTGAATCTACGATAAAGACAACTATATACAACGTCAACAGTGAGACAAAGTCCGCATTGATTCAGATTTCCAGGAAAAAGCCGTGATGAGTTCAAAAATAATATTTATGATTGCATATTAAAATAAATGTAAAGTAATTCTACTTGTACTCTAATTTTCCACGGCGTCCATGGAAATTTAGAAATTTACATACGCGTAGTGCATGAAGAGAAATTAAAGTTTAGATGAAATATTTTCTGAAAATACTTCCGTTTCCCTTCGAAGGTAATCTAGGCGAATATATAATGCGCGCATTTCCATTGCTTTTGATGCTCGGGAGAACTTGGGTAAATTGAAATGAAAGAACTTTTTGAAAAGATATAAGAAAAGTTTTCAGGCAAAACTTTGTGGAAATACGTCATAATAGGAGTAAATGTAGTTTACAAAATATGCAGTTTCTACTTGAAGGTGTAGCCCTGCTGTGAAACAGCCTGCAATGAGATTCGCCTGGCGATGTATTCTGTGATATAAACCATGATCATGACCAAAGAAACTAAAATTGAAACTTCAAAGTTATTCCTCTTTCATTCATTCCTAAAAGACAATTTCAGCAATTCATCTAAATATGTCAGCCTTTTAAGATGAATACTTCAGCCATACTTTTAAGAAAGTATTTTTTTAAAGAAAATTTCAAGCCCAAAGTTGCTGCAGAAATTGCTCTGTATCAATTCTAACATGGAAAAAATAGCGAGTAGTAAATCAATGTTAGATTTAAGTTTTCTTTCAAAAATATGTCCAATACTGAAGAGAAACTCTCCTTTCGTAAGTTTCAATAATGTTAATATATACCTCAGAAACACATTTCTGAGAGGAGAAAATATGATTCAGAGCAAAATATATGGTTTCGTTAATTTTTAATTTGTGCCACGATCCCGTACCGTAAAATTACATACAGTACCGTACATTAGCTTCTAGCTAAACTTTGCGGTCAACATCTGTATCTTAAATAATCCAAAGCCTAGATAATTCGAGGGCATCCCTAATAGAAATGTGTATTTGGTTTCGACAGACTGTGCTAGTAGTAAGAATATTTTATATACTTGCACCTGGTATTCGAACAAAATATAGTTTGTAATTTTATATCCATAAGGCGACTTCATTGAACGGTTTTATTTTATTTGCCTCATACTATTCAGCTGGAATAAATAATGTAGGAATACCACATGCACAAATCTTCCTTAAAATGTGTTTACAAAATGTAAGTTCTGAATATATCCAGAAGTTAATAAAATTTAACCTATATGAAAAATCTTTTCAAAGTCTTTCATTGTAATGAATAGGGCATTAAATAAACAAACTTTATTATTCCAAATATAATTTTTTTATTGACGACCCGGGTTTCAGCTTATCCAGTCAACAACAGGACCGATTCCCTGTGCATGTCCCGTGCATTACATAGAGTCAGGAAAAAACTGTGAAAAATAAGGAAAAGAGCAAAACGTTTGTGCACGAGCAATCGTATTTCCCTCGATTAATAAATTCTCAGCCGTTTTATAAAGAAAGAAGGAAACGTGAAAAATGACCTAGCCTTGAAATATTAAAAATAATATATGATCTTTGTTGAGTGCTTTTCGAACACCTTTATTTATTATTATGTAAGGCAGTAGAAGAATTAATAAATTTTAAATCATAAATTTAAATAAAAATATATATGATTTAAGTAAACACATAAATTAATCATGGTTGCCGTTGATTCATTAATGCGTCCAAAAAATCTGCACAAATTCCCTTATAAACATATAAATACTTGTAGTACCACTGGTACTTCTAAACCCACAATTTCTATTTATTGAATTCAATTCTTTTTTAAATATTGTACCGGTTTTTTGAATAAAGATATTTCACTTTTGAATCTCCATTTCATGCTTAACGTCTCCGATGACGATATCAGTCAGTCATCGAGCGGTCGCCAACCGAACACCCAGGTATAGCGAAACACCGTTGAAGGGTCGAAATTTGTCGGCAGTTGAAAAATTACCAAATTCTCCAAACACAAAACTGGTCGCAATGCGCTCCTTTTTTTTCAACGTAAGAGAGATGAATCGTCTCAATCACCGAATCCTCTATCACTCGGTCACGTGGCGAGCGACGCTTCGCAATCACGAAACACAACTACGTCGTTCGAGTCACTTGCGGCTCTCGGGTACTGACGGTGGGATTGGATTATGCAAGAATCAAATGTCGTCCATAAAAATCATATGGATAAACGAAACATCATTCACGCGGGGACATCTGGAAAACTACGTAACTGTGGCGCAAGGCCCTTTTCAATTCCGTGTCTTATTTTCAATGGACGAATTCTACGCATCAGGGGATTCATTGTTGTGCTCCCGTGAACTCGATTCCGGCCGTGACAAACAATTAATATTCGGGTTTTGATTCTTCTTGTTTGAAGCTCACCGGGCGATAAAAGGCAAGGACACGGCGAGGTCCCCTTTTAAAATAAAAAGTGATCTTCGGTTCCCACACGTCGGGTGAAAGGATGACACGGAATGTGTGTGTGTGTGCGCGACGGCGGGGAGGCGAAACTCTCTTAAGCGCCCCCAATATGTCTTAAACTCCCCCAATTGTGAATAATCGCCTCACTTTTTGTGTCTACCGAGCTGTTACAACATAAGACTTTTATCCAGAACGCCAATGCGTCCCCTCTCTCCTCCGTCGAAGCGGTCCAATTTTCCGTATAGGTGCACCCGGTGCCCTCTGTTACCCGGCTAACTTAAGAACTGCAGGATCATGCCGACCGCTTAATCGAAAACGTGAGGACGGCTAGATTAGTGTCTGTGTGAGAGAGAAATTAATCTAAATAATGGAGAAAAAATTATGGTTAAGAGCTGTTCAAAGTTTTTTGTGCGACCAAGGTTTCGTAGCGTCGCGACATAATGTCTTTCATAAAATGTCTTTTAATTTATCAAATGCCTCTTCTAACTTGTCATATCCACATTATAGTCTTCTGAAGCGTCTTTTTTTCAGCATTAATACGAATTAAGGAATATTAATGTGAATTTCCGAATACTATAGGGATAAGATATAAGTAAGAATGCAAGAGGATTTAAATACAGCAGATAAAATAAGTAAATATATTGGAAAGTCTTTCACGGGAGTACCTTTACCCTTTTAGGTACATCAGTTACAAATAAAAAAAAGATATATATAATTCGAACGGGATCTATGGTGTAATCTTTAACGGAGAGGAGGATAGTTACCAAGGAGTATCCAGTTATGATGAAGAAATTAGGAAGTCCACATTGAAGAGATTAGCGATATACTCGTATTAGTAAAATCAAGAAGCAAAAACAGATGCAGATTAATCCATTTCTAATCTAAGTGTATATGTCTACGAGTGGTCAAAAGGACGAAGAATTTGACTAGGAGTAGGATAAACTTGGGGGATAGATTGAAGTTAGATACCAGGTAGGAAGAACATTGTAATGTTTAGGACTGGAATGTTGTCGTGGGCAAACGAAGAGAAGGAAAAGAACATAGTTAAATGCAGTCTGGGGATGAGAAGTGACCGCGGGGTGAACCAACTGGAGTCTTGTAAAAGAATAGCGATTGGAAGTAACGACACGAGACTCAAACACAACAGGCGATGGAGGCACACATTGAAAAGTCCGGGAGCTACAGCGAGAAATGCATATAAGAGCGGAGTAATAAATTGCAACAGCCTCCTGGGAAGCGACGCAGACTCCGCCCACAACCTGGTCATCTTGAAGAGTTAAGTAAAATTCAAAAGGATAATATAGTATCAGCTATTAAAGAGGTGGAACCTAAATGCTTTGACAGGAAAGGAGAGGAGAAAATCTCAAGAATCAGTAGAACTACTTCTAAATGAGGACAAACAAACTAGAAGAGTGGAATAAAGTTGTGAAGTTCTGCATGATGGACTAAGAAGACATTAAAAAATATTAGGGAGTGGACCAGAAGAGAATCGAAATGCCATGGCTACGAAGAAGTTGATTATAAAGACGGTAGAGCGTAAGGAGTTGAAAAACTTAAGTGTACTTTCTTAGGTAAGGATAGGCAAATAATAAACTTTGGAAAAACTTTCGACAAAGTTGCCGAAACTGATGGCATTTTAACACGATATATCGGTGGATAAGGAGTATAGTCTTCCTATTCGATACCTTTTATGACTCAGGCCGTATAAGTTGGATTAAGCAGGAAAGTAATCTACCGGTTAAGGTAGGTTTTCGATTAACTCAAGATTAGAATTACCTAGCCCCGCCTTAACATAATCCCTCTTCAAAGCCCTATATTTCCTACCAACTATCATTCCATCTGGAACAATATTCTTTCCCTCGATTCTCTCCTAAGATAAAAAACGAAAGAAATAGGTTTTAGAGGATAATCGACCTTAACCTATAAGCTGATGACGAGGAATAGGAATAGGATTTTTTTAAAAATTTACGAACGGAGATACTCGAGAAATAACCCGGGACCCGTCTTTTACGGCAATCATTTCTTTCCGTTTTCGCATTAATAACCTGCCTCAGGCAAGTGACGTTGACCTTGGCTACTGTCTCACGAGGTCGAGGGTGGTCATTTCCATCGAGGGAAACATCCTTTAACGCGAAATGGGAGGAAGATTATTTTAAGAAAATATCCCCCCCACCCCCAGCCCGACAGACTTGTCACTGTTGTGGTATTTCTATTGTAAACGGGGGCATTCAATTTGCAGACGTAGTTGTTTCTTATGGAAAATGGAATACCTTCGTTTGTCATTACTATTAATATGGATGGCATTTGTTAAATTATCTTTGACTTCGTAGGAAATTTAGAAGAATTGGCTTTGCTATTTCCACATAAATATTTATTTGGTTCGACCATGGTTTCGTTACATAGTATCATTATCAAGGTAATCACCTTGATAATGTCACTATGTAACGAAACCATGGTCGGACCAAAAAAATCTTTATGTGGAAATAGCAAAGTTAATTCTTATAAATTCCCTACGATGAACGACTTCCACAAAGTTACGCCCGCAACTGTATCCCATTCTTTGACTTGACTGTTGTAGCGATTCACCAGAATGGAATTCGGAAAGAAGTATCTGGAGAAAACTTGTGCTTTGTTTTTGGGCCATCCGATCCTGGTTTTTAAAATAGGCTTGATTGAGGTGACGGAGAGGTAATTGCGCTACTACTTTGATGTTACGAACTTTCCGACAAATTTCGTTGCAAAATTTAAATGAGTATTGAAATAAGATGACGAATGTGAATATGGTGATTTAATTGTGCAATATTACATAAGAAATTTTTCCCTATACAACCATCACTGATCAGAGCAATTGTGCTTAGATTTATGAATGAAGGTGGCAAGCAATGAAAGAAATGTTATTGCTGGTAATGTCAAAAACATCCACTTGAAAGAAGTAATGTAAAAATCATCGTTGTAATAACATAATCCTTACCGGTTCCATTTGATCGAAAAAAGAGACAACTAACTAATGCATGCTTAGGAAAAATGTTCTGCTTCTACGAAACTGCCATCGCGGTGCAATGCAGAGATGTAATGAGAGCAAACTCTCAGAGACTGCCTCTCAAATTTTGAATCACATAATATAAATTCTTATTTTCTTTATTTATTCTTTTTCCATTATTTTAATAATAATAATCTTTTAATGCATCTATTTTAGAAAATTAAGGGGCAGTTTCTTCTTTCGTTTTTGTTTAAATCGCACGTTCCTCCTGTCCGTCTCATTCATTACATTTAGACCATATTAACTTAAAAGTAATTGCAAATAAATGTTGCTGATGATTTTCTATTATATCATTAATATCAGTTATACTTTTATTGTATTAAGACGTACGTAGTGGATTTCGTTCCGACCTAGAGCACGGTGGTCCTTGGTCTCTAACCCCTTTGATTGGTAACGTTTCATTAACCTTTTCGAAACATCTAAACACCCTGAAATTCACCGAAAGGGGGTGTGGCAGGGGGTAAGTACAAACCAGGTTTTTTGGCATTCTTATAAACACATATGTATAATTATTTATTATTAAATTTTATTTCCCTTTCATGCAAAACCATTCAATAATTCAAGGAATGAATGGTTAACAAAATGAACAACATGACTATTATATGAAGACATGAAAGAGAATATGCTGCACACGATACTTTTTATAACGCGTGCATGAAGAATAATAATCAACCAGCACGGCCACACGAAAAGCAAGTTCAATTGTTCTGAACGTAACGACGCGAATGTAGAAAATAAAGTGTTACCAAAGCTACGTATTGAACTGTGAAATAATTCCCCAAGCAGTGTAGTACGAGGTGCGTTCAAGTTATAAGACCTCCGATTTTTTTCTTACTAATTATTCACCTTAAAAACAATTAAACTTGTGTTACTCATTGACGTAATATCCCTGCATCCGTACACATTTTTCGCAACGTCGACGACATGATTCTATGGCCTCAGTGAAGGCTGTTTTTACCACTGGAAAACAGCTGTGACGCTGTCGGTGTGCGAGGCCGAGATTTTTTTGGTTCGTGGTCAAATGATGTTCTGCCTTCTTTAAAATGTCGCACCCATTATCGCACTTTCGACACATCCATGACTCCATCACCACATGTCTCCTTCAACTGGCGATGAATTCCAATCGGTGTCACACCACGAATAATTACACGCTGGTAATGTAACGAAAACGTCGCCATTTTAACCATCGAAAACAGTTCACATTCTCGTGGCTGACGCTAGAGGTTCTGTCGGTCGTACAGTGCTGCCATCTCTGTCACGCATTGACAAAGAATGTCCTCTCATTTAAAAATAAACCGAAATTTTCTACTTGTTTTCAGTCCGGAGAAAAAAATTGGAGGCCTTACAACTTTAATGAACCTCGTAATAATAATCAGTATTGACCTCCAAAAAGATATTGTGATACTGATCCAGAATAAAGATAGTCCCAAAATCCGGGCAATATACAATTTTCCGTGAAAGTGTAACAAAATACTGCCTACCCTCATAAATCCCTCATCACGACTTCGACCTTATCTTTACTTTTTTCTAATCATACGAGGAAAAAATAAATTTTAAATCAATCCGTTCTATAATTTATCTCCTCGATTTCACGTACGAGATCTGACCTACCGTGGCAAGGCCGGGTCTTTAAGTGGCTTTAATCTCTTTGGAAAAGTGACCTGTTTCGAATTTACTAAGTACAATTAACCTGTACATCAACCAATGGTCAACGATTTGCTCCCACCATAATTCTTCCAATATCATCGCGACACTGCTTCGCTCATGACTTAAAACTTTCACAAATCTAGCTGCTGTACGTTACACTCGATCTGATTCTAAAACTAGGCCTACCTCGTGAGGGTCCCATACAATCGAAGCACACACTAGATGTGGCCAAATATATGTCAAATAACAGCAGGCTTTAACCTTCTCATTTCATTTCCCAGGTTCTTCTTTGATATCTAACTTTTTATTTACTAATCGTAAAATTTCTCAAATGTTCTTTCCCCAGTTTTCAGAAATCAATCCTCCTACTGTCAACACAAGTTGAATGTTTCTCGGAGTAGTATTAGCTTTATGCAGCAAATTCGGGAAGGACGAGATCATTGACGGGAGTGAAGTTGCCTCCAGGAGTCGCAGCATTCCATTGGAGCGGTTAAATTCCCCCAAATCGATGGTTGCGTCGTTCTGTTCACGCTCCATGCGACACTTATCTTAACAAGTGCACGGAGAATGACGATCAATCGGCACGATCACACGAATCACTAGTTCAGTTGCCATGAACGTAAAAGTTACGAAAGTAGAAAATATACCAAAGCTACTTTTTTTTATAGCGCGCGCAGAATGATAATCAATCAGCACGATCACACGAAACACATGTTCAGTTGTTATGAACGTGGAGACACGAAAGTGGAAAAGTAAACAGTCTTACGAAAACTACTACTTATCGAACTTTGAAATGATACCCCACACAGTGTAATAATAATATTCATCTTTGAATTCTAACAGGCTATTGCGATACTGATAAATAATAAAGATAGTTCCTCCTCAAAATCGGGGTATAATATAGGAGTATTTTTCGTGAAGGGGTTACAAAATATTCCTTATGCACACGATTTTATTTTGAAACTTCGGCGATGGATCGTTTCCAAAGGCTTACCAGTATCGTGCCATATAGTATACCTAGTGTGGTTTTAGCTGTGTTTCGGTTCTCGACGGGCACATTCACGTCTCTCCACCTGGACGCCCTTGTTTCGAGGCCGTGCGTTCGCCTTCCCGACTCATCCGCACGCGTGTTTGGCGGTCCCCGCGCGGCGAAGTGCCTTTGTCGCCATAAGGCGCGCGTTCGTCTCGCCGCCGGAGGGCGCTTTGGGGCTTCTCCCAAATCGTGCGTGACCAGGAGAGCGCGGATACTTTGGGGTCACTCGAGGGTCGAGAGTGGGGGGGGGGGGGGGGGGGAGAGAGGGAGACGAGGGTGGACGCGAGGGTTGACTTCTGCGTGGGACAATGGTTCCCCAAAAGCGGTGAGAGGGTCACCAGAGGATTCAGGGGGGTCGGGAGGCGAGGGAGGAGGAGG
>WURS02039563.1:0-11310 GCA_011762765.2 Rhinocypha anisoptera
GTTGGCCCCTCCTAGCGCCGGGGGGAAGAGGAGACAAGGGGGGGGAGGTGGGGCGGGGGGGGAGGGGGGGGGGGGGGGGGGGGGGGGGGGGGGGGGGAGGGGGGGGGGGGTCTGCTGGGAAGAGAGGAAGTTAGGCGGCGGAAGAAGAGTTAACGGCTCGACTTTCATTACTAGACGTGAGGCGGGAACATTACGTAAAGAAGAAGAGAACGAGAATTGAGGTGTCATTACTGCAAGGTTTGTGTCACGTGGGTAATCCTCGTGAGCGAGTTGTTCCCCGAATGTGATTATGCTTAAATTTTTAAAAAACTATGTTAACGCACGCGTGAAAAGGACTTTGATTCTTTAAAAAGAAGACCCAGAACAAGAACTCCCCTTTCGAGCACTCGGAAAGCCACTGCCACACTTAACTTGCGGCGACTTGCGAAGGTATAACGCGGCTTTAAATCATTAGATTTCACGCAACAAAGCCACTTCAAAAAAATTTTTCATTTGCGCACTGCCACCCGGTGACGAGAAAAAGTTGGTTTAATTAATTAATTTTTAAGCATTATCAGTTTCCCGCTAACAGCATCAAGTCAACCACGGTGGCACAATATAGCAACAGGTAAATAACAAGAATGTAACTCACACATCCAAGCCAATTAAGTGGAGAATGAAAAACTACGAAATAAATAATGAAAACGTAATCGACCATTTTGAAAGGAAAACAGTGCCACATTAACTGGTCACAACGATAAATATACAATGCAATATACGTATACGTACATGTGATAGGCAACAGAGGGGGGAGACTGTTAATGACAACGCAGTTATGAAGCTCTTTTACGTCAGACTTGTCAAAGGGACTATGGATGAAAGCTGCTCGATATTTGAGGGGAATGGTAAAATTCAATAGTTTTAATTCGTTTATGAACTTTTCTCGGGTTCCCAACCGGTTTAAGAGCTCCATTGTGGGTCACAATGGAGCCCTTAAACCGGTTGGGAAACCGAGAAAACCTCATAAACAACATTCGCTAGGAAAGCACCAGATCTTACTTCAGTTTTAATACGGTTCAATGCACTATTCCATGAATATAACAGGATGGAATTGATACGGCGAATCCGCTATTTCTTTCCTCGCGTAGCCGGTGACAACAACAATACGTGGTTAAGAATATCGATTTCTTCGTTACTAAACTATATTTCAATTTTAGGTGTACTCTAAATTTCCTTATGACATCCAAATTTCACAATAACATTGATGTTTAAAAAAAACTTCTGCTACAAGATTTAAAGACGACTCACGGAGAACAGGCATATGAGATAGGATCGTGAGAGATGTCTAAAAGTGCAGACATTATAACTACTTCTCTTGCATTGACTACTTCTGCGTTCCATCTCTCCAAACACAGTCGTACAATACGTGATTAAGTTTTTTATTTATCTGTTTTATTCCTAAGATTTTAATTTGATGAGAATTGGATACATTTTCAAGTATGATTTTTTATTATAATAGTCACATAAGATGTGCAATTTTATGAACAATTTCGATACATAATTGGTCTCCTGGTTTGCAGTGAGGAAGTAAGCATTCGAAAAATAAATAAATAGTTAGTAAGTGAATTTATATGCGCATCAACAATTAAAGTTATTAGGGCCGAAAAATAAATAAAAATAAATAGGTTAGTTTTCAATCATAATTCTGATTTATGAATTCCTAAAGGATTTAATTGATGATGACTAGCCCATGGTAAAGCCAGCATGGCACAATCAGCTACCGGAATTTATTTATTTAAGTAATAGAACACATACAGCAATTCTGTCAGGAATGCTTTGACCTTGTAATCGTTAAAATCGTAATAAAGTAAGGGCTTGTAATGTCTGGCCTATTGTTGTGATGTTGTGTACTGATCATTTGTTACATTGTTGTTGATGTAGAGTAGAATTTTGGATCCTTGATTGTTGGTAAGTTTTTGTTTGGTGTTTGTGTAAGGGGAAGAGCGGGGATTGTTGTGTGGAGGAATAGCGGGGATTGTTGAGTGCGAAGTGGGGGTGATTGTGAAGTGAGAAACGAGAGAATAAAGACGTAAATTTGTAAGTGTGCGGCGGTTTTTTGGTTTACTCCCGAGGAGGAGAATGGTACAAATGATTTTGACGTTACAGGCTGTAGCAAGACGGAGCTTGTCATGAGTAGCCCGAAACAAAAATATTAAATTCCTTCTCCTCCTCATCGCAGTCGTCAACGTCACCGCTTAAACCCATCATCAGAGTATAGTGTATCACTGGTGTACCAACCTACCTACAAATTAAAAGCTCGATCTTGCCTTAAGCGAGATGCTCTTCACAACAAAGTCCGCCATCGGCGACGGCGAAAGGTCTCGAGTCTGGACCGGGAAAGTATTCCATCCTGCACGCTTGCCAACGTTGATGTTTGGAGGCCCTAGGAAGGAACATTCATTACCGAAGTGCCAAAGAGTCCCAAATACTCGACGACCCACGCGTAAAGCATCACCGGGTTTGCCCGGTGACTTCACCCGCTGCAACCCCCCACCCCACCTGCTAATCCACGTGTAAATCAGAGGGCTCGGATAACGCCTTGGTGACGGATGTTGTGTAGTTAATATATTTTCAATCCTAAAACGTGCCGGAATAAGGACACGGGACTCCGACTTATTAGAAATAAATTTGTCCTTCATATCTTTTTTGAAATCTTCAAAATGCGAGCTACAGCAATTTACTTACAATCCACACTAAAACATATTAATTGCGCATTTCTCCATCCATGAAACTAACTGTTTTCAATCGAATATTTGACCTTAAGTCAGTCTGCGTCTTCCAAGACGAGGATAATTTTTATGACGAAATCTATAATAGTCACAAACGTATTAAAATAATTTAGTATAACTAAAGAAGAGAATTTGATACCTTTTATGCTACAATAAATACATTTTGATATAATTGCTAATCTTTTCAACTACCAATTTCAATCCAGCCCTATTAATAGTTGGCATTAAAATGTGTATATTATTATTTTTCTGAAATCAAAACGAAAACTCGGATAGCACATTACAGACTGGCGCGTCCCTAAGAGCTGGGATTTACGGTAATATTTTTAGTTCACGCTATATTATTCTGTTGTTTCGAGTCTGGTAAGCATTAATGGCCTCTTTAAACCGGGAGGAAAGCTATGCCAGGATGGAAATGGAAGGATAGGAGGACATTTCGGCTCGAAAAAGTCTACAAAAACATGTTTCTACTTATTAATTCCCAAGGTCTTGTTTCAGCGTATGGTTTCAAGCCTGGTCAGCACTATCAGGCTCTTCAGAGCGGGATGAAAGGATAAAAGAATTCGAATGGAAGTGTAGAGAGAAGAAATGTTGCAACTGGTGAGATTTGGTTTACTATTAAAGTTGTTGTACTCGTATTTTTTACAAGGTGTTGTTTCAAGTCTGGTCAGCACTAACAAGGCTCTTCAGACCGGGAGGAAGGGTGTACAAGGATGGAAATGGAAGGGTAGGGGGAAGTTCAGGCTCAGAAGAGCCTCCAAAAATAAGTTTAAACTAACGAAACTAGAATAATCAGGTGTTGTCTACTTTGAAATTAACACAAGTTTTTATTAAAAACTTGACACGTAAGTGGGAGGATATATGGAGTGAATCACTGTTGATTTCATGTACTCTTTAAGTAGCCGTAGTATCAGTGCATTCAGATGTTATTGGCTGGTGGAAGTTGGAAAGACACCGTGGAAGAAGTATTGAGGGAAAAGGGATTGTGTGTGAAGAAGGATGTTACAGGACAGAAAGGGGGGGAAACTTAACAGCAGGGAACAGCCATCCCCAGCACGAAGCAAAAAGGAAAAGCCGAAGAAGACGAAGTTTCATAAGTCATAGACTTCCACAAGCTCGGGAGTACACATAACCTCAGTGAAACTGGAAAAGAAAACTTCCTTGAAAGGGTTGAATAAGTATGACTATTTCACAATAAAATTTGAATGAGGACGAGGGCGATGTGATTAAGTTGAAGGGAAAAATTTATTGTCACAAAATTCAGCAAGAATTAATTTGAAATTGGCTACTTTAGTGGCTAGTTTCTACACGGCAAATAAAGGAGTTATTCGGAAACTTAGTTTTTCATTCAAACGTCCTGCGAAATTCACGAAATCAAAAAGGAGTGCATGCGGTTACTTCATCAAGGAAATGTACGTTATAATTAGAATGGATTTTCTCCGTCTGCCTCTCAACACCCTCTACTAATTATTGCCAACAACATTAAGCGAATTAAGTTCACTGTGGAGGCCGTCACTTGGTGGAATTCCATGATAGAGTGATGGCTTTTTTTATTAACTATTATATTTCCACAAAAGATTCTTTCTTTTGCGGAAATATAATAGTTATTTAAAAAAAACCTCACTCTATTAAGCGAATTGTTTCCCCTAGCTACACTTTTAAACAAGACGTCCCTTAATTATTGTTTTTATGGATCTAGCCAATTGGAATCTCAGTATTAATTTTAACATTTCTAGATTCCAAAGAATTGTTATAAATATGCATGCGCCAACTTAGTGTAAGATCAGGAAAGATGAAAAGGATTGTCAAATGGCAATCAGAGTTTTACTGTTATTTACTCACTGGAAAAGTTGATCGTTTAAAATTTCTTTTTCACGTACGCGATAGTGTAGCGCGGAAAACGTTGGAGTCGAAAACGGAGCCCGAGCAAAAACAAACACGCGGTGCAGTTAACTGGAACTATTCTTCTGAAACACTAAACGCTAACAAATTTTTTTTCCGATGCCTTGGAATTGGTATTAAATATAGAAGGCGAAGCGGAACCTGTTGAGGACGGCCCCCGCTGAGCCGGATAAAAGGAACCAGACCCGAGTTTTGGTCCTCCGTGTATTTCCTGTTCCTCGTGCGAAGGATCGCCCATCATAAAAATAAAAAAAAAATAGAACGCGGGACGGCTTCACAGATGTGGAAGCCGATGGTCTCTTGTTTCCCACACCCCCCCCCCCCCCCCCCCCCCCGCGCCGGGGCCCCCCCCCCCCCCCCACCGTCAGAGCGTGCAGCCTGTCTACCGAAAAATTGATTACGTACAGAGCGAGATCGGGCAGGGGAGGCGAGAGGGCGGGGTGGCAGGGAAGAGAATCAATAGTTCACGGCTTGGATACGTTTCAACACCGCTAGATAATAGTGGACGATGGCTCGCGGGGACGCATAAACATAATAGCGAAAGGATCTTCCACTCCACACAATCGGAGGGAGCGCATGCAAGTGATTTCTCGCGGCATGTACCGCGCTAAGTGACGTCCGCCCGCAACGTGAGTTCCCACTTGTTAACTAACGATCGCTGCGTTATTTTTCAACGGCGGGTAATGAAACCACGATATACACCCGCGGAGAAGTTTTACTTTTTCTTTTTTCTGGTCCACTATCAATCGCTTTGTTCTTTTCCGGAATGACCACTGTTGCAACGGATACCACCGCCATCGTTTTCCGATAGTGAGAATTTTATTTGTATTTTATTACGTGTTTGAAATTCGAATTATGGTACGACATTTTTTTCATTTTTGGACTGGATTTTCTACTTTATTTCTACTGTCATTTTTTTTCTGTGGAACCTAAATTTTTTAAAACTCCTTTGCATAAAGTGAAACCCATTCCCTGTAGAGAGAGTTAAATCGTCACGATCATCTAAAAATTCACTAAATCTTAATTCTTCTCCCAACCTGGCCTCCTGAAGATCACCCAAAAATTTCTGAAGAAACATTTCTCCAACCTCGATGTGAATAATGAATATTTTTAAATGCAATGAAAAAACGAAGACTTAACCAAGCTTTACTGAGTGTAATTCAAGGAATCAAGTGAAGGAAATTCAAAAATTAAGAAGAAAATCAATTTATAATTATCTAAACCCCTGGAGTTACAATGATGAATTTGAATTTGTTATTAATATCTCCAGAAATCCTTGTAGGTTAATTTATGCGATTTTATTAATATTCGTAACAAATTATGTACTGTACTCACTTTTAAAAGCTAAGTAATACGAAATAACATGTGGAAAAAAATTCTGCCCATAGTAAACAGAATTCTAACCAACAATGTGTCAATTGACTGAATACTGAATAGTTCACAAACCTTATTAGCCTGTGATAGAATTGAAATGTTTATACTCATAATTTGATTGGTCTAGTTTTCCCAGCACTCACAATAATGAAAATTATGTTTTTGTGATACTTCTTGAATCAAAAGTCATCAGTATGAAACCCTTCGATATTAATTGGGAGAATTTCATTGGGAAATTCTGGAGCTCTCCTTGCAGCTTTATACATCTATTACCAACCAAACATCAATGCTAGAAATTTCACCACATTCACCCCTAACCATTGTGGTAGCACTGTACTGTATATTGCACATAAAAAAGGATTACATTACCAAACCATAGCACACATGTCTATCCAAAATACTTTAAAGTTCAAAAGAGAAGCTTAAATTGTGAAAAGATAAATGTATGGAAATCTCACGTTGCTTCAGACTAAAAAGATTGTAAATGAACTTCATCCATACAGCTAGAATGATGCTGAAAGTATAAATAATAAAGTGGATTCAAGTTCATTTTTCATCACAATACATGATGATGATGTTTGATGAAGCATTACCCAAGAAAACAAGAATATAAACTAATTTCAGGCACAATATACAAACATTTAATTGGGACACCATGGTATCCCAGTCTTTCAATTAAAATCAAAACAAAATAATTAATGATGTGAAATATAACCAAGATCCAAAAAATTGTTTTGATTCCAATTGCTGAACAAATTAGCAATGAATTCATGAATTAATGACATAGACAACTATCACATTTCATATTAAAGAATATAATTTCAAACTTTTGGATCACTAAATTTCATTTATTCATGTTGATATGAACAGATTCTTAAGCATGTAGCATTATGTTCTGTTCCATGGTTTCTAAATTCATTTAATTCCACCAATTATATATAACAGAAAAGGAGGGATTCTCTTACATCATGAAGTAGAAAATACATTCATCAAAATATGAGTCGAATGTATGGAAATAAGGCATTATTTCTCCACTGTAAGGTTGGGACAATGAAAACAGCCTATGACAACACTTTAGGAGAAAAGCAGCTTATTATCTTAGGAATTGAAAAAACAATTGAAAATCCATTTTAACAAACGTCTTCATTTTCACTAGTTTCAAAATAAAATCAGTTTGTTTTAATCACATCAACAAAATCACAGCAAAATTAGTTGTACACTTGAAAATGGCGAGGTAGACCAAGACTAGTACTAAAGAAGTTTGTTAAAGTAGAAATTTCAAGTGTTCCTTATTCGTAAAAACATGGATCATGTCCACCATATCTCACTTGACTCTGTATCATTCAACTCACTATCAACTTGACCTTTCAAAAGATTAGATACCTAATAAAGCAAATCTGTATTTATGATTTGATGACATGAAACTTAAGAATAAAATGGTATACGGAAATATTATACCGGATAATTTAACAACTACAAGAGGGTTCCTTTACTCGAGTATGTCATTGAACTTGAATGACAATTCAAGATCAATGAGGTATAAATCACAGATAACAATTTGAGCCATCTGGGGTAACCTGGGAGGTAGCACACTTGCTACGTAACCCAAAGTCTGTGGTTTCAAATTTAATTCCGTCTTAAGAATGTTGTGTTGTGTTCATCGAATTGAATGTTTCTTTGATCTGAGGAGGTGCTACATATAACCGTCAATGTATCCTAAATAAAAAAAATGCTACTATGAGAATATGCAAAATAAGTTCTTTTACGCTATTGCTACTATGAGAAATTGCAGAGTTGACAAGTGTATTTAAAAACTAATCCAGTAGATATGCTTAATTTTGCACCTCACTTTTTTATCATTTATTGGGTTCAAATTGGGATCAAAAAGATCAAGAAAATCAAGGCTTTCCTGGAACTCTGGCAGCCCGCGTTACACCCAACAAACTTTAATCCCCAAACTCCTACAAAAGTAATAAATTTTAGTTTCTTCTGGTCGGTATACATTCACCACAAAGGAAGTAGATGAAGCTGTTTATGACTGTGAAGAATTATCCTATGAAGGATGCCTTAAGGCCATAAGCTTGATTGTAAAAATGGTACAGTATATAAAGAAAAAACTATAATCAACATCGTCATAGATGTCTATTGCAGCTTAGGTGTGATTGTCATGCTGCAGAAAAGTTTCTCATTTTCTAAAATCTAAAACATAAATATTTTCACGGTAAGAAGGCAATCAACCACATTTATTTAGACCTGATTAAATGAAGTCTAGAGGTTGTGGTAGCCCAGTGGGTAGAGTGGTTGGTTACTGACGGGGGGACGAGGGTTCGAGACCAGGTGACGCCTCCGGACACCTCCAGCCAAACACAAGCTGAGTGATTTTTCGGGTACCACACCTTCGTGGGAAACCACAGGTGGCACAGGGAAAGGAACTGGCCCCTCTACCCTGATGTGTGAATTTCCACGAGCTTAGTACTAGGTGAGCTCTACCCTCACTTAAAATACCAACCATTGGGTTGAATATTGTGGTTGGTAAATGAAGTCTGCAAATGTTACTAATTTACTTCCTGCAGATACTTTCTATTGATTTATAATCAATGGACAAAACTTCTGCTTAAGATGGAATAAGCTATAGCAGTGCTCAAACAGAACCTGCTAACATTTACCACAATGATGGTGATGATGATCAGTGATTTACCAGGTTTATCTGACATTATTTTCATAGCGCTTGCCTACTTTGCCCAAAATTCTACCTAACCTCTTTCAGACTTCAACAATCCCATCACCCCTTGAGTATTACTTCTGTCAATCTTTTCTGCCTTCAGCAATCTGCTTCTCCTTCAACACCATCACTTCCTCAAAGGGTTTTTTTTTCTCTGCCCTTCTCTAAACATATCTCAAAAGCCTACAATCTACTCTGACCTTCTTTTAGGGTGTTTATTTCAGAATAGGATTACGTAATAATCATAAATAACCCAAAGTACTTCATAAAAAATAGCACACTGCAGAGGTAAAAATACCAAGTCAAGACAGACATTTAATGGATTACCACAGCACCTTATGACAATGTGGTGCACAAAAATTCAGCATTGAAGATTTTTAACGAATCACCTGAAAAGTTCAAGTTTCCCTTAATTGAAATTTAAAATTAATGTATTTAATTTAAACACTGCATGAAAGAATTTTTAATTTTTAAAAATTTCTGTCACATAAAAGGCTACTTTTATGATATATTTTAAAACTATGTATCCATTTTAACCTTCATGTTTTGTTCACTGTATACTAGGTGTATACAGTGAAAATCTGTGTACACATATTTGTATGTCATACAGGTTCTTTGACAGACTCCTGTGTCCAATGTAAGTATAGAGCCTCCTATGAATGAATATTTTTATTACTTGCATATAAATTTCACCAGATGTTAAAGGTAAGGTCGACATGAAAGTAACACATTGGCCTACTTTATAATACTAATATTTGAGCGATGTGATATAATTAACAGGATCATCATTTAGGACCTCAAAGCTTCCTACCTTAGTGGTAATTTTCAGGGAATGTTTTCTTTTACCATCATTCAATTAGATAATAATTCATCCAATGAAATGAAGTACCTCGTGACACATTAGGTACAATACATCAGGTCAAATAAATTTATAAGTTAAAATTAACGGACAGAGTTATTTCAAATGAAAAACCCAGTAAATAACAGATGGATGATATCATTTGAAAAAATTATCAAATTCATGATGGCAGTGAAATATATAACAAAGAGACTTTTTTAGGGGCTTGGACATTTTTTGCTCAATTTTACAGATATGATCTTCAAAATGTCAGTACCTACAAATTTATTCAACAAAGTTTAGAGCTCAAAAACTCATCTTTTTTATCATGAACTACTTACGTAGTACAGTGAAACTTGTCTTAAGCGGAACCTGTGGGGACCACAACATTTTTTCAGATAGGACAGGTTTCCGCTTAACACAGGGTCGGCCATTAGTTCAAGGGGCTTATGCCATTATTATACGGCCATTTGAAAAGGGGCGTCGCAATGCTGAATAGGAAACAATTAAAAAATTGCAAGTTCTGATAAATAAAGAAATACATACAGTTTAAATTTTACAAACATAAAAATTTAATTGCAGCAAAACTTGTCTTGAGCGGAACCTGTGGTGACCACAACATTTTTCCGGATAAGACATGTTTCTGCTTAGTACAGGTTCCGATTTTGACAAGTTTCACTGTATTTATATTTCATAAAGGCAAATTTTCGCATTGGTGAGAGATGAATTTAAAATTCTATACACATCTCAGTTCAACATTTTTATTGAAGCCTCCCTCACATTAACAAAAATCACTTTCAGCCCTGAATAATTGATCAAAATGTGTGACATGTAACAAAATGTGACAAAAAGATGGCCTTAAATAAATTAAAGATATGAATACACTTTACCATTCCATACATGCCAAGTATTTCAATTTCAGGTGGCAGTTGACTCTGGGTGCATAATCCTCTTTAAAACTGAAATATTTCAAGGGCAAATGTAGATGATAGTGAAGAAAGCATTACCACATGATTCTCATATAGCATGTTATGACAAGTCACAAATATCATCCACTTCTCATTTTCTTTAACTTTTCTAGGAAACATAAAAATTTGATTGTTGACATATCGTAAGTATTTCTGATAAAAGCCCATGCGTAAAACATATTCAGACAGTTACAGGGACTATAAGATAATTGTTTTTGGGAAATTGCCATTGACAGTTTGCTCTAATATATTTCCTTACTTTCTGCTAAAATATCATTAAAAATATTCATTTTTGGCAACCACATAAGTAATCATTGAATTCTTATGAAATTTATTTTTTGCTCTAAACAACTAGAGATAAAACTTTTAATTTAAATACGCATACCTAATATGAAATTCATCTATTCCAAAAGTGTAGATTAACAAAAATACAGAATTAACATAGAAAATGCATTACTTTTTTATAATTTTCAAATTGAATTTGTAAGAAAGATTAAACAGGATAATGAATTCCAAGCATACAAATGTGAAATAATACTTTTATACACTGCCATTACATTCAGAAATGAATGGCTCATTACTGAAGTAAAAATTACAATTGTTAGTTGGTCATTGGATGGTAGAAATTTGGACTGGAATACATGAACAAACTAAAATTAAGATGTAACACTTTCAGGCTTCACTACGTGGAACCTATCCATAATGAAGTAGGGTAAGTAAAAACACTTGTGATTCCAC
>WURS02039584.1:0-11310 GCA_011762765.2 Rhinocypha anisoptera
AGCAATGGAGAGCAGTTTTGAACAAAATATTCGTTGGCAATTGTGTGGTCGGTGTCCAAGTTATGACAGAGGATTTCAAATTGCTCAATGATGTCCAACCTGCTTTTCCTCTCATAATGGAGGGTTGGTGGTGGTTGGAGGAAGCAGGTATTAGGTGATTGGTGTATGAAGGTTTCCGGTAAATTGAGTAGTGGAATTGGTTGTTTGAAATAATGATGGTGAGGTCTTGGAAGTTCAGGGAGTGGTTGACTTCAAGTTCCTTGGTGAAGTGGAGAGATGGGTGTAAGGAGACAAAGGAAATCATCAAGCTGTCTCGAGGTTCCTTTCCATATACAAAACACATTGTCAACATTTCTGAACCAGCACAAAACATAGGAAATTAAATTTGAACATTGATTAAATAAGTTCATGGACCATTTTGAAAAGAACTTATTTAATCAATGTTCAAATTTAATTTCCTATGTTTTGTGCTGGTTCAGATAATGTTCTGAGAAATTTTATCAACAAATGCGTGAAACAAGTTACAGAAAAGTTTTGAAAACTTTTCTGTAACTTGTAAAAAATGCATTAAGGTACAAGGCAAAATGGTTTGTTATGAAATTTTCATTTGGCCAACTATTTTTGAAAAAATTGAAAATGGAGTGAGAGTATCTGGCTCAAAAGTATGAAGTCTCTATTGTGGAAACTGCTGAAGGAAGAAAATAGTTAACTATTAGTTAATCATTTTGATAATAAGTAGTTGAGCGCATCCAAAAAATCTCATGTATCATTAAGGAAGATGTGACGGCTTCAGCTGTGTAACTTGGTAACAGTTAAAGCATATTAGCAATAGACTTTAATAATTTTTTTTCACAGGTTGGTGATATGGTAGCAGCCCTTGTTCGTGGACCAGAAGAAGGAGAAAATTGGATTTTAGCTGAAGTTGTTTCTTATAACACAACAACTGGTAAATATGAAGTGGATGACATTTACGAACAGCAAAAGGATCGCCATCAACTCAGTCGTAGGAGAGTAGTCCCGTTACCATTAATGCGAGCAAGTCCAGAATCTGATCCTCAAGCACTCTTTCCTAAAGGCTCTGTGGGTAAGTATGATTTTGTTTAAAAGTAATCTTGCCCATTATTTATATACCTAGTACATGTAAAGAACTACCTGGGTACATACATTTATAATTAGTAATATCAAGCCGAATACAATGCATCCCCAAGTATTTTCAAGGAAAACCTAGGAAAGGAAATGCTCATTTAATTTTATTGTTAAGGATTTTAATTTTCTCTTCACTCACTAAAGGCTCTACTGCTGATATGTATCACTCTACAATTTAAAAAATGTTAATTACATAAGAATAACTTTTATAGTTTCTTACATGAAACTACCTTCTAAGTTATAATTGCATTTTCTTTCTCTCCTGTTTTCCCATTTCCTGATGATGAAAACATTCAAGACTCAACAAACTCGTCATTCCACAAACCATTGTCTTCACCTCCATCCTTGCAGTTGAATTTACTGCATTTCTTAAGGCCCCCTTATATAGTGTATGATATTATGCATGAGCCTGTCATGATCTTGTCAGAAACAATATCTCCCAGAATGGTGGGATCATGCACAGAAAAATTAGAACGTTCTAATTTTTTCTCAGCATGCATGCATGATGCTTGTATGGTCAGTGCATATCAACCATGTTTGTTATGTGAAATAGGAAATTCTGCTTCGAAGCTATAAAATCATATTGTAATTACTTAGAGCATATTACCGTGACAAAGAGGCAGTTAAGAAACATATTAAAGTGATTAAATGAGACACAAACTTTGAAATTCCACATAAATATGTGGAATTGTGGAATTTCAAAGTTTGTGTCTCATTTAATCATGAAGCAGTTCCATGAAGTCACGTCGGAAACTATTTCCTACATATTAAAGTAATTATTCATATTAGTGTTGTGCATTCAATTATTTACTTGATCCGTGATTGACAATTAGCCGGAAATATGGAAGTGGAAAGTTGTAAGTTATTCAATGTTATTGATTAAACTCCTTCCCTTATCTCTTTTCTCATACCCTTCATTTACAAGTAAAAACTATAAAATAATTAGAGGTCAGGGCCTGAAACTAAGATAACTAATACTAATTCAGAAAGAGTCATAGTACTATAATCCCAGTTTAATTTTGTTATGAATACCTTGAGCATAAAATTCTGTAGAAATTCAACCCTGTTGTTTGATAAATTGGTTATCATTGAAAATACTTAAAGTAATTTTCATGTCTGATATCTGTATTACCTTGCAGTGATGGCCCTCTACCCTCAAACTACATGTTTCTACAAGGCTGTGGTAAATCAATTGCCGGTTCCTCCATCTGATGAATATGAGGTGCTATTTGAAGACCCATCCTATGCAGAGGGATACTCTCCACCACTCACTGTTGCACAGCGCTATGTTATTTCTATTAGGGACAGAAAATCCAAGGGAACTCAGGCTGCAGCTTCTACTGCAAGCCAGGTTTAATGTAGATGTGAACAATTATGGCTTGCCCATTCTTTTCCAATAAAAATGTTTAAAATGAGCATTTTTAAAGAATAAGAAATTGACCATTTAGTGCCATCTATTATGTTTTAATGCCCTTAAATGGACTCTCATTAATAGATATATTTGTTGAAGTTTAACACATTTCTCTTGGTTTGTCTCAGATAAGTGCAGCCTTCTTCTTGGGTGAATATGTACTCAGAAAGGTTTCAACTGTACTGCTCCCTCCATGCTGTCTGGTCCTGAGCTGCCTGCCCTACCTGTTCATATGATTTTCTCAGATTCATGTTTGTCATCAAATAGTGCCTTCCTCTCTCTATTCATTCTTTCTTCAAACAATCATTTTTTAGGAAGTGCCCCGTCCAGTTCCCTTTCCTCTTTCACATAGCTCTCAAAATACTTCTTCATCCATTTATTCTCTCCTGAACTTTTTCAATCCACATCATCCTATTAATTCTAAGTATTTTTCCTATCTTCTCCTGAACATCCATGTTTTTACCCTAAACAGCTCTCCAAATAAAACATTTTGCAAATGCTTACATCATTTTCTTAGTTGTTATAAGCTCTTTCTTGTTACCAAAGGCTATTTTTCCCAGGACAATTCTACTTCTTATTTCCTCTATTTCTTCCATTCCATGTGATCAAACCAAGATACTTAACAATGAAACTTGTTCCAGTCTTTCTCCATCTATGTTAACCTTTACGGCTTCATCCTTTTTTACCACCTTCATTACTTTGGTCTTACTAATGTATGTTTTCATTCCGAGATGTTATACTACTTCATAAATTTATCCACCATTTCCTGCTATTGTTCCTCACTTTCTGCTGCGACTGACTGGTCGTCTGCATTTTTTATGATTTATACTTTTACCCCTCAAACTATTCCACATATTTCCTCACTTCCTCTCTAGATGTTAAAAAGTGCTGAAGACATGTAACCTGTCTTACTCCCCTCCCTGTGCTGACTTCTTTTGTTTCTTCTTCCTCTACTCTTTGTCCTTTGTACAGTTATTTAATAAAACTTCTATCTCTCCAAACAATGCCCATGTTTTTCATTGTCTTCATGAGCACATTCCATTTCACCATATCGAGGGCCTTTTCCCAGTCTATGAAACATATATGCAGTCTTAAATATCTAAAACTTCATTATGTGATAATGCAGGTTTCTCTTCAGAGTACAAAGCTTGATTTTTAAAACTTGTAATCATAGTGTTTGCACAACCAGTTATCATTATTGATCTCACTAAATTTACTGTTCTAAAAAGCTCGTGGTACATGGGGAATAATTGTTAAGATTCTTCCATTATTGTATACAAAAAGTAATAATGTAAATAATGACTTTGATTTTGATGCATCGATATAAATTTGTTCCATTATGGACCTCGTTAATTCGACTGCTCTACCTTGATTTAACGTTAGGTTCATAAGGTTATGAATTGCATTTATATTATGGACATTGAAATTATAAGTTCATGCTTATTGTATTTAACATAAAATTCTTAGAAAATAAATTGTGCTTATTATAATAATAATCAATGTCTTTTTATTAATTCATTTAATTAATTGATTGAACATATGACAAAAATGAAGTAAAGCTCTTTCCCATAATAACCTAAGTGGCTCCAGGTCTATGATATGGAATACTTTCTTCTTGAATATGAATTAACCCTTTTAGTGCCAGCAATTTTTAGCTGTACCAATGTAAGAAATGTCAATAATTTTTAAATAGTCTGAATAAAAGTCCTGAGGAGTTCTGTTATTTTAGATGTACATAATTTGCTTTTTTTATATTTGAACAATTGAATAAGAGCAATACAATTATCATTCCTCAAAACTATAATTATTCATTATGAGTTTCCTCTAATTTTTTAAGCTAGAACTGATGTAGCCCATGACACTTCTTGCACAATAAGCAAAAGGCGACATATTGGCCCATAGCACGAAAAGGGTTAACACATAATTCTAAAGTAGTCCAGTTTTAAAAAATTGTTAATTAAATGTTAACAGAAAATGCCAGATTCTTTCAGTGATACCTATATATAACCACTCTGATGTCAATAGTGAAATTAAACAAAATCCTTTTTTCATCGATATAAATATTTTTAAGGAGTCTCATAATGGCTACAAATGATAAGAAATAGTCCAGTATTTGTTTATAACTGCTTCTGTAGTATTTACTCAATTGGTACATTTATTATAAGAATTCCAGTGTCAAGCTAAATCTAACTTGTAAATTAAATTTATAAACAGCTAGTCATGGAAAGGACTTTCTGTACACCAAACCCTAGTTCATAACCTCAAAGTATGTAAAAGAAAAAAGCTCACTCAGTCATCAAGAGAATTATTTCTTGAATGATTAACTCCTTAGTTGTTATATTTGCTAAAATCACTTATTATGGTTTACCATACAGTTTCATCTTGATACCAAATAATTTACATGAATTCCTAAAATACTGTGGATTTGACGATATTTAAATCCCTTATAATTATGAACTTATTAGGTTTCATTGCAGGTGTTAAAAACCCATTTAATGTCAGTTGTAGGTAAGAAAGTTTGCTTTTGTTGATTGGACTTTTCTGTGTAACACATAATATAGCATAAGGTAATTAACTTCTCCTAGAGAGAGTTCAGAACTGTGGAGTATGTTACAATTCTTGTAAAATGTTCACCAAATGGGCATTGAAGTGTAGAAAAACAAATTTGAACTCTGAAATTTCATTAGAAACTTTTGCAATTAGTCCAAGGTTGGTCTGTACAAATCTAGGACTGGAGTTGATGTAAAGAAAACTGAAACATGAAAAAAGATGTGGAACCCACAATGTGGTAAGGACATTTAAGAGATGAGGCATTTCTCTTGAGTGAATAAGACAATAAAGATGAATTGTGTAACCCTTTTACTGTCAGCCTCTATTACCTGGTACATATATGTGAAAAATGCTAGTGCTTTTTGAGGAATATATTTTTTCACATATATAGTATATATTGATATCAAAGTGATTAAGTTCTTTTATTTACACCCAAAATACTGGATAAGTAAAATATTTTATGTACATTTTTCTCTCCTTTACAATTTAGGGAAAAAATTATTTATTAATATAAAAAAATGGGACACCTGTGGCATTGTTCATATGTACCCCTTGCACCAACAGATGGCCCACTGGCACCTAAAGGGTTTAAGTTAGAAACAAGTATAAGATTAGGGCTTGGTAACAAAGGCCTTTGTTTCGGTTACCAAGTAACTTGTTACCTGGTAACCAAATATTTTATGATTACCAGGAAACCAGTTACCTGGTAATCATAAAAATTGAAGATTACATGGCAACAGTTACATTTACCAAAATTATAGTTACCTGGTTACCATGAACAGTAACTATAACCAGTCACCAAGACATTAGGATGATGAGGCTAGGTTAAGATAATGGGAAAAATTTTTTCTAGATAATGAATAAGTTTGATAAATATGAATGTTTTCCCTCTGTGGCCTACCAAGAGTATAAATGCCTACATTTTTTTATTCTGATCAGAACCTAAACCAGTTTCATTATAAAATCAAAGTTGCCAAGGAAGATTTAACTTCAGTGTTGTCAAATGCATGAACAACAGTCATAGATGATTCCGTACCTAGACGGCTCCATTAGGACCAACTGTGGAATAAGGAAGCAACAAGGAGAAAGTCTTAACCTCCCTGATTTATGACTCTCCAGAAAAGAACTAAAGTCCTAAGTAGACTAAGCAGGAAGATATTTCATAATGACAGAAAAACAGTAAAAACTTGGAAAATTCAAATTCCACCATTGAGAAATGCCTACAAATAAATACAACCGCAGCAACTGATGGGGACATCAGTAAAGATTCTTACTGTAGCTCCATCAATTTTGAAGAAGAATATGAATTTGACTGAGAATGGCAGCAGTATAGATATAAATGATTGTTTTAGTGGGTTTCCTCAACAAAAGAAGACAAATATTATTCAGCCAAGACTATTTACATGTGTCTAAAATCACAGTCATTGTTATGTTTTACACAAGACAAAGGCCAATGTAGTAGTTTACTAAACCACTGCTACATGATAAAACTGAAGTTGATCTGCAGGATAGCATGAGCCAACATAAGAGGACACATGAACTTTTGGAAATAGAAAAACAATTTCAAAACATCAAAGGTGAGTAAAAATTATTTCCAGAAATTAGGTTAACAAGTGACTCTTAACAAATGTAATGCTTTCAGGCTTCACTATGTGGAACCGATCCATAATGAAGTAAAACACTTGTGTTTTTACTTCACCAAGTGACTGGTTACCTGCAGATTTAAAATATAGGTTATGAGGTGATTGGTTACCTGGTAACAATTTTTTTATGGTTACCAGGTAAACTTTTACAATTACAGTTAACATTACCAGCAACTGTAACCAGATACAGAGCCCTGCATAAGTTGCAAGTTCAAAAGCTATTGAAACCTAATCTTCTACTCAGAAAGTTTCCAAAAATATTTTCCTTCAATAATCATGGTAAATTTTAACCTTTATCTTGCCAAAGGGAACTTTTGTTCCCACCAACAAGTGGGTCACATTGCCCAAATGGGAAATTTAATGCTCTCTCAATTTTGCTTAACTTGTACTCCTCTACTTGTAAGATTGCCTGGGGGTCCATATTGGTGTGTGGACTCTTCCTTGCAACAGCTGGCTTCTTGCAAGTGCTGACTGGCCTTGCCTCCTTATCTCAGGAGTCTCATATTACAAAGCCTTGCTATAACATCCTCCTTGCTTAGTCCAAATTTTTCTGGAACCCCTGGTAATTCACTTGTGAACTTAGTTAGAATATGGTGAACTTATGTTTGTAAGACAAACCCCCTCTTCTTTAGAATTTCAGAAGGGAAAAAAGACATTCTCTTAGGTTTGAGAGTATTCCTATGCTCTTAAAAGTGAATGAAGGTAGTAATGGGTTTTTTGTGAGAGTATCATAAACATTTTTGATGACTGCTACTAGTTATAAAGCAATTAATAAGGTTTATGGAGTTCCATCATTTATACTGGGTGGTCACATCTGCTGTATTCTCATTATGGTTCTATTTAAGAGTGCCTGATGTAGAATAACTCACAGGAATCATCAATTTCAAAGTCAAGGATTTTGCTGTTTGTAAGATGAACCCCCTTTTCTTTGGAAATTCAGAAGGGAGAAAATTATCCTCTAGGATTCGTGCAAATATTACCATTCGATTAGCCGCCATCATTTCAGTCACGCCAACATAATTCATTGAATTCTTTTCCAATTTCTTGAGGATTTTTGATAATATGATCATGAACCTCTTTAATGAATGAAGTCTTTTCTATTTACAAGACATTTCTTGGGAATCACTGTGAAGGCAGCATTTTATAATTTTCCAGACTGTAAAGTATTTTTTTAACAAATCACATTGCCAATTAATCTTTCTTTCTGTTTGAATGGATTTATTATATTTTAATTGTATTATATACTTTGTAAACTACTTTTAACACTTTTTAACCAAGCTCTTATTTGTGTTATGTCATCTTGAACAAAGCATTTTGTAACAGGCATGATGGGATGAAAATTAACATTGAGAAAACAAAAGTAATGAGATTTTCGAGAAGTAGGAAGACCAGGTTGAATATCAAGCTTGAAGGGAATAAATTAGAACAGGTAGAAAAGTTCACTTATTTGGGAAGCATCATAGAGGAAAATGGATGTAGTGTCATGGATATCAGACGAGGAAATGCATTAGCAAGAGAGGCCTTTGCGAAAAGGAAAGAGTTAATGAGAGGTACCCCAAATTAAGATTTGAAGAACAGATTAGTAAAAACCATAAAATGGAGCGTAGCAATATATGGATCCGAAACCTGGTCCGTTGGAAAGGATAATCAGCATAGATCGGAGGCTTTTGGGATGTGGGTTTGGCGACGTATGGAGAAGGTGAAGTGGACAGATAGGAAAACAAATGAAGAAGTTTTGAGAATGGTAGGGGAGGAGACGCGTTTGCTGCTAGAGATTAAAAAAAAATGGGAAAAGTGGATAGAAAGGGTACTCAGTGGCAATGGGTTGTTGAAGGTTGTAATAGAGGGTAGAATGTTGGGTAAGGGACTAAGGTAAGAAGTTGAAAGAAGGGACTATTTTTATCATTAATTTTATTCCTTTTTGAGGTGATTTCTCGTCAGCGTGGCGCAGAGCGGGGGGGTTAGTAGCTTAACGTTGCGTTTCTACTCACGCAGTATGCCGTGGAAATTACTTTAACGTATTGGTTTGATCATATGTAGCCGATAATTTACGGACCAAAAAAAAAGCCACACTGAACTGTAAACACGGTAGATAATTAATATTTTGTCTAATAAAATTTAAAGAGAAATAAATTTAAAACCCGCCTACTTTTCCTGAGGGACGAAAAAGAGTTTCCATCATTTTCATTAAGGTCGATCTGCTGGTTCAAAGGGAATCATGGATTGACAAATCGCTCCAATTGATCTTCCCCGATACCTTCGACGAGTTCACATTGACGAGTTCCTGAACTCCACCGCTCTGTGAGGAGCTTAAAAACGTGCTTGCTGGAATCTTCGCTTCCTCCGTCTTCGGAAAACCTCTGGACAATTTCCTATTGCCTAAAAAAAGGCCATTTTCTCCGTTTCCCGGAAACGCACTCCTACCAATTGCACCACAAGGTGAGGGTGGATATTTTTGGGAAAACGGTGGCGGACCATTTCCTCAGCGGCAGAGAAAAAAAACATTCTCTAGACTCAACAAAAACCGGTGTAATGACTGTATGACGAAATCATGAGAGCGAATAAGTGTAATTTGTAAATACTACAAGATTTTGCAAATAAATATGCATTCGATATATGAAATCGTACTTGGCTCTTCTGTGTGGAACTTCATGAAGCACAAGATAAATAAAACTTTGAACGTTTCACCAAATTGTATTCTTTATTTACTACCGGTTTCGTCTACATGGTAAATATCACCAGGTACATGTAAAGAAAATGAAGAGTATATATGATTAAATGAGACACAAACTTTGAAATTCCACATAAAATATTATATTTTATGATGAATTTCAGAGTTTGTGTCTCATTTAATCATGAAGCAGTTCCACGAAGTCACGCCGGAAACTATTTCCTATAAGAGTATACATATCTGCCACCCCTCCCGGCATATACTCTGCAGTTTCTGTACATGTACCTGACGATGTTTACAATGTAGATGAGACCGGTCGTAAATAGAGAATATAAATTTGTGGAACGTGCAAAATTTTATTTATCTTGTGAAATATGCAGGTAAAATATCTTGCAGGCATCTTGTGAAATACCAGGTAAAAATGTTGTAGTTTTTAGACTATACATATTCGCTACGTTTTTATCTTGCAAACTAGTGCTGATGATTCTAGTTTGGTGAAACATGTTGACTCAATGAATACGATTTCTGTAAAATTTTTAAAGAATTCTTTCCATATCCTATGTAGCCATCACTGAAAATTTGTTACTAAAGAACGGTATCCTCGAATAGTCATCATTGGATATAACATATAGAATACTGGGGTAATATTAGTCCGACGTAATTGAAAGGGTGAGACCGAGAAAAATACGTAGGATGGTTGGGATATTTCCCCGCTCCCGCTCCTCTCCACGTGATGCTGCTCTCGCGCGCTTACGTTCCCCACGTCATTTAGGTAGGCCAGTTCGCGTAGGAAAGTAGCCTGTTTTCAAGTCCGAACTATTTTAAAACGTAAAATGATATGATGATTACTGGTCGTGTCGTGATTGGTGCTCTTCTTGGATTTTCTGCCGAAGGAAATTGCCGCGCAAGCGCTGAAGCCACGAAAGCGCCCTCACGGAAATGTTCGTGAACTAACTCCTCACCAAAAACGAAAAGGCAGTCTGAAGTGAGCGGACAAAGGGTCAACGCGAGTGCTTTTTTTCAACAACTAGTAACAAAGATGATATGGTTATTGCATATCATTTATGTTTATTGCTGATATTTGTTGAATTAAAGAGTGGTAATTAGAATACTTGTTTTTTCTTGAACAATTGATATCACTGACCGCTTGACCGATCACGTGTTTTTTAAGGTAAGCTGTTGAGTTTGATTCATCTTCGATTATGCGATTCGAGTAAAATAACGGTGAATTTATGCAGCTTATAGTACAAGTGTCACAACTGAGATGGGTTTGAGGGTGGAAAAGGGAAGGTGGATACGGGAGGGAGATTTCATAACACATGCAGTAGGTGACCTCCGAGGAAATTCTTCCTTTATCAGCAACTGCTCCCAGAGTCTCCTGCTTGGAGACTTCTTGATGGAGGGTCCCCGAGAGTGAAATGACTGGTGTTATCCTCCTCCCATACGATTCAGTCGTTTTGGGCGGAGGAATTTTTTCGCCTTTTGCCTATCTGTGGCTTCGTGCCGAATGACGTCCCACACACAAGCAGTACTATACTGATTCCACATTAACGTCTGAACTCCACTTTTGTCCAGTGAGTTGATTTAGCCCTTGGTCCTCTTTAGTAACATCCCAAGAATTTTCTCACGGTAGAAAGTCATCCATTGGTTTATTAAATTTCTCTTTCGGGAAGACGCTGTTCGCCACTCTTTCAGATGTCCCACCAAGATACGTATGTTTGAAGCACCTAGTTTGTTACTTGTGCGCATCTATTCGTTTTAGATCCGTAAAACTTATTTTCTGATAATAATCATTTTGCAATGTCACAAGTTCGAGCTTTTAACAGTAGAGTAAATTTTTTTTAGAGACTAACCTGCCGACGGCAATGACATATGTCAAGTAATAGCGG